>BHFT01040374.1:0-48007 GCA_004320025.1 Laticauda laticaudata
GAATACCGGTCTACAAGTTAAAAAGAAAAACTGCTTGCTTAATGACTGATCGCGTCGAATTTCTGGGCTACCTTTAATTTTGACCGGATCGGTATTACACCTAACTAAAAAAAATCAAAAAAGGCATAAAGACGCACCACAAAGAACATGATATGTGTCAAAAATGCCTAAAAAAAGGGAATATAACATTTTACATGAGGATAGAATACGATAAGAGATATGATTATCGCATAAGCTCTTTAATACAACTATATTGTCCTGTCTGTAATCTTCACGTTTTTATATCCATTAATTGTGATTGTTAGATGTATAGACCAATTAGAACGTGACTCCAAAATAACCTCAAATCTGATTGAGCCGAGGCAGGCCGCAATAGGATTGGGTCAATAAACCAGCTACACTTGCAATTGGCCGCCTGACAGCAAGACGAGCGAATCTTAATAAACTATCATTGGCCGCAAGCCCAGCTGGAGCATGCCCCTCAATAAACGAACTCTCTTTATAAAAAAGGGCTTGCCTTGGCTCCAGCAAATGTTCTGCTACAAGTCAACTGAGTTATTGTTATAAAGAGCTGTTGTTGAAAAACACTGGGTTCTCCGATGATGACCTCTTCATCTCATAAACAGAACCCACTCTTGGCGACACTTAAGTCGGTGGGCAATATATCGTAGACTAGAAGACCAAGACCCAAGCACGTCGGCACAAAAGACCACAAGCCAATCAAAATGGCCAGCAACAATGCCACTCGCCCACACCGTTCAAACCAAGCCGAAGAAGATTGGGAGCTCAGACATTTGAGTGCTTTCTAATGCTTCTTAAGAAAAGGCAACGAGCTACCCCGAAATAAAACTGACCAAAGGAAGAGATTCTGTATTCCTCAACGCATTATGGCCCTTGCCGTTTTCAAAAATGGCCAATGGCGTTAGCCAAACTGGCGGCGACATCAAAACAAATGCAGGCGCCAGAATTTAAACCGTAATGCTATGAGCCCATTATGCCCTGTTGGTCTCCAATCTTATTAAAAAGGCATGAATTCTATAAGTGAGATCCAATGATGAAACCGAGAGCATCGGAGATTTCGTAGCAGCCCTCAGTAGAATTTGGAGGAGTCTGCGATTTCCTCAATATGACAAAGCAATGAGAGACCGCGTCGCCGTCCTCGCGATTGAAAATACAATAATAACATAACAATAAAAAATCAGACCGAATATCACAGTGGCTGAGGCCATCGGCAGAAGTCACTGCTGCTGAAAGCAGCCAAAAAATCCGCAGCCACCATGCGCCAAATGAACTCAAACAAATCCAGAACACCGAAACCCAAACCCCAAGAAAAGAGTGAAAAGGAACCCAGAAACAACCCACTAACAACTGCCCACCATGAAGACCTCGATCCCCAAGCGACAACTTTGATGATGGACAATGAGACATACACAGGCATTCAGTCGGAAAGAATAAATGGTGGGAAAAAAGAGGAAGGAAGCGAGAATTTCCAGTTGCTGGATGCAAGGCGGACCACCTGTGCCTCCGGAAATGCAGATTCCTGGATCGCCATTTTGCAGATTTTTGTGAGAAACCCGGGGGGCACATTGCAACGCGCCTGCCAGAACAAAAAAAGAGCTATAGTCCAAAAAGATGTGGCAGCATCCCCCCCCCGAAACAGAGATAGACCAAAAGGCCATGAAGTTGATGGAGCGAAAGAACAGAAGCCCGACAAATGAACGACAGAGAAGAAACACATCAAACAATAATCATAGGGAGAATGCCAGGGCAGAAAAATGCCCAAAAAGGTCTGAAATAAATGTAAAAATCAAAGGAAAGCCCTGTTGAGATGGAAGTAAAACTCCAGATCATTTACCTGTTCAATGGAAGTCATGGAACACATTCAAAATCTCTATACCCCAGACATTCAGCCAAAAGAGAACTGGAACCAAAGCAAAGTCCTAATACTCAAGTTACCAGGAAACGAAATGCCGGTAGTAGTCTTGGACATTTTCTATAGAAAGTACTTCCCTCTGACAATGGTTGAACCTGTGATCGCCCAGCCTGCTGCGGAAATTGAATGGGTTCGTGCCCCTGAAATTTGAGCTGACCGGGATCAAGAGACCGACTGGGAGGAGAGCCTGCTGGAAAGAGTTCCGCGGACCGTATATCAACGGAGGACCCTAGGCAAGTAACAAGGGGACCCCCCTAATTAAAAAAAAACATTCAGCCCTAGACCCTAGATAGGCTCCCATTCAGGCTCAAAGCCAGACGGGTTCCCTTTGGCCTGAAAGCCCAAAATAGATGAGCAGCCTTAACAAACCATCGCACATGGGGTTAGAGCCCAATCGGACCGATGCAGGTGGTAAAGCGTCGCAGTTCTTGACTCCTCTCAACCAGATGGGTCAGTACAACATCATGTGGACTATTAAGGTCACCTAATCATGCACTCCAGCAAAGCGCGTAACCTCTATCCAGTAGTTCAACACCTGTTGCATTCATTCGGGGAAGGAAAAATTTTTCACGAAACCTGATGTCCGCGCATAGCATTATCAACAGCTATTGTTGGACCCCGAAACGGCAGGAAAGAACAGACTTATAAGTCATGCACAGAGGGGCATTCAAATGCAACAGACTTTCAATTTGGAGTTAACCGTGGCCCCCAGGCATTTTCCAAAGCCTAATGTAAGCACCGTTTCCTAATTTGGACTAAAAAGGGGCGATCCCCTATTTTGACGAAACATATTAATTATCAGCAAAAACAAACACCAATTAGAAACATAGGACTGAGAGAGTCTTGCAAAAGATTCAGGCGAAGACAGGACTTAAAGTCAAAAAGAGAAAAAGCAAACTAGCCACCAATTCAAGGTTCGAATTCTAGGCTACCTTATAAGATGAGCAAGGGATAACACCACACACTGAAATAAAATAAAAGCAATTAAAGACGCACCAGAGCCTAAGCAACAAAACAGACTACAAGCGTTCTTAGGTCTCATTAACTTCTGCAACATCTTCCCTGCCCCAAAAGGCAACCATAGCAGAGCCATTACAATCGGCTATTAAGAATAAAACAAACACTGTCTGGAATTGGAGGCCACCAAGAACAAAGCAGCATTCCAAAACATTAAGGATTTATAACAATCCCAAAAACCCGTTTTAAATACAATACAGCAACACCCCTGCCACGATAGTCTCCCCTTGTGAGCATCCACCATTGGAATCGGCGCTAGACTGAGCCCACAATCGCTACCAGAACAGCAGACGAAGCTCAATCGTCTTCTATCTAAACTGCTGTTCCAAAATCTCGAAGTCGAGGAACGATAGCCAACTTGACTGAGAAGCCCCTCTCAATCATAGCGGTGTCAAGAGCATTCCACGAATACCCTAATGGTAAGACAATTTTCTTTTATCAACAGACCACAAACCCCTGCTAGGAATTCGGCAGGGAACAAACCCAGACCACCGAACATCCTATCGCAAGAATGACCAGAGTATGGTCAGAATTCCCTCGCTGCATACAATTACACCACTCATCACCCATGCGATGCCTTAAGCCGTTCCCTGCTGACCCAACATGGAAGGCGACCCGCCCCCCACCATCTCAACTCTTCAGATAGACAGGGACCGAATCGGCACGAAAGCCGGGCATGCATACCACAAAAACGGTGACCACCAAAGAGACGGGGGGCGACCAGGCCGATATCGCATGGGATGGTAATGGGCTGGCCCAGAAGAGTGATAGGGAGCTGGAGTACTTAAAACCTTTTCATACCGCGACTGAAAACTGTCCTTGAAAAGGAATATTACTGTGGGGAGACAGGGAATTGGGTTGAATTTCAAAAAACCCAAATTTTTAAAAAAAAAAAACCCCCTTAAAATAAAGGCTGGGCCCAAACCCCCCAGGGGCAATTTTCCGGAACAATGCCCAAAACAGCCGTCCGGGCTTTCATCTGGCTTTCAAATGAACGAAATTGAATGCATGGGTTATACTAAATGGAAGGGCCTCTAGAACAACTCTGGACCAACCTGGGTCATCCAAGATAGACTAACCAAACTGTTAACAATTCAGCATATCATCCCATAAGCACAACCACTAACAAAAGCCCAGCCAGAATTCTCATGGGTAGAAAATTGCATTCCTACCTAGATAGACTACATCCCACCTACACCTTCTGAAAAAACCCCTGGACTGCCTCAAGTAAATATCGCTCATTAACCACTTTGAGACTTATTTCTACACCAAAAATCTTACCGGTGGAACCCATACCGCTTATACTAGAACGACGGTAGGAACATGGAAATGACCACATCAACCAGCTTCACTCTTAGGACCAATTGGAACGCCAAATACCAACCTACCTAGCTCCTATTATCACAACATACCTCCATCACCACAATCCCAACAACCGGGGGGGAACACAAATAATAAAGAGATGAACCCACCTAACCCCAACAAAGACACAACACACCTGAATTAAAGAACCCCCCAGTAAGACAAAGAGCACATTACCATAGACGACCTCCCGGAGAAGAACCTAGCAGGAGCGAGCAGCCTTCTTAGGAGGACAGCCAGACCAGCCCGGACCACCCAGACAACCAAGGAGGGCGGGCAGCAGAGCCCTCCCGCCGCCGAGCGGGAGCCGGCAAGGGACTGATACCCTTCCAGGAGGTATCAGAGAGACAAGGGGCTCATGACCCCTGGGCCCGCTGCTGAGCGCGGAGAGTCTGTAGAGACGCCGCACTACCTGCATGACTTGTTTGGCGTCGGAATTAGAAACCGAGGAGGGGGGTGGGATATGTAGTAATGAATATATACTCCATAACTAAAATATAGAGTGCGCCGGAAGCAGGACCGCCCATAGGCAATAGGATTGGTCAATAAAGTACCATTGCAATTGGCCTGCCTGACGGCGGGAAATCTTAAAGAACTGTCATTGGCCAGAAGCCACGAGCAGCCGCTATAAAAAGGGCTGCCGTGGCTCCGGCAAATGTTATGTTACAAATCACTGAGTTGTTTAAAAAAGAGCTGTTTGTTGAAACACCGGTCTCGCGTACCTTTCATCTCAGAACAGAACAGTGATTGCTTGCAATATCATCTTCTTAACAAATTTCAATCCATCTTGTGATCCATATCACATTAATTTTCCTGCTGTAGGATTCTTCTTACTGAAATTATTAAAGTCTACTTTTTGAAGGGCAAGACATTTGACTATTCTGTTTTAGTTTCATTTAAAATGAAGAACCATAGCATCAAGTATTTTCTTTTAGCGTTATAATTCTAAACTAAATCTTCTGTACTGATTACAGGCAGAGATGGATTCAAAAATCCCAGCAACTGGTTCTTTGCCCAGTTGCTGGGTGGGCATGGCCATGGTGGACGTGGCCTACTGGAACTTCCTGTTTCTGGCTTCCANAACTGGTTCTTTGCCCAGTTGCTGGGTGGGCATGGCCATGGTGGACGTGGCCTACTGGAACTTCCTGTTTCTGGCTTCCAGTGGGCTTCCAGAGCCCAAGGGAGGCTGTTTGCATCCTCCCAAGGGTCCAGAGGCCTCCCCCGGACCTCTGGGAGACCAAAAACAGCCTCCTCTGGCCTCTGGAGATACACCGGAAGCCAGAAATAGGCCTGTTTTTCCCACTTCCAGTTTTTCTGGGAAGACTGTTTTTTGCCCTCCCAAGGGTCCAGAGGTCTCCTCTGGGCCTCTGTGAAGACAATAATGGTCTCCCTGTTCTCTGGTTTGCCCATTTTGCCGGTTCCATTTTGACACTTCCGGTTTTTTCAAGAAGGCCATTCCCAAGGTCACTACACTTACCTCTATCAAAAATGGACCACATGGACACTCCTGGGAGGGGTGAGGTGGGGGCAGGGCCAGCCGGTCAGCTGAAATACCAGTTTGGCAAACCAGCTGTAACTTTAACATCCAGTTTGCCCAAACCAGTCTGAACCGGTAGAATCCTACCCTTATTACAGGGTGCTTAAATTCTTCAAGAATTACAACTTTAACAAAAAATAGTTTGTATGAATATAGGAAGCAGGTTATTATAGGAACCACAATATTTTTTGCTATTTATTTTAACCCAGATGCTTTCATTGCCAGATTCACTCATATAGATTTCTGAGTGAAAACAGACATTTTCACCTATTCACATAATGATTTTTGTTTATTTTCTCCTGCTTCTGCATTTTAATAATGAGCTATCTACAAAATCTCCATTTAAATCTGTTATATCATAATTGTTTTTCTTACCAAAAATTCAAGTTAATATTATTTATTTTCCATAGTATTTTAATAATGAAAATAATATATGTTATATCTTAATGCCCCTTCTGATTTTTCATTGAAGATTTAAAGTTTCAACTGTAGAAGACTACAGTAGAAAAATATTTGAAGAGAAAAATATTAGAAATAGTAGAAAAATATTTGAAGAAAATATAAGGTTTTTAACAATTTTCAATAAATTATGGACAAGAATCTAGGGAAAGAAAACTATGAATGTTTCATTTCACAAGTATATTGTCCCAAGATACATTTCAGAATTATAACTCAATATTATTGAGACCCACTGAAAATATTTAAAATATGATATGTATTTGTATATGTATGCATGGTTTTGTGTGTGAGAGAGAGATATAGAGAAGGACAGATAATATTTATATTAATCATATTTTTCTCTGTGATTGTATCTTCTCCTCCTGTCAATGTCAGAATAGCCAAATATAAGTTTTTGCCCAACACAACAATATGGGACAAAGCTGCTCATCTCTAGGAAATTAAAAAGGATCAAAGCCAAGTCAGCCTATTTCTCGGTCTCTCTCTCCTTTTTCATCATCCTGATTTGGTTATATTTCTGTTACAATAGTCATTAATCTTCCTCATACGTGTACAATTTTGACAGTGCTACAAAACAAGATTTGTTTCCCTTTAAGTATTTACCCTCTTTATGGCTCCCAAGTTCATTTATAAGAAAGCTAGGAAAAGGGAGATTCTGCCAACAAGAGATGAGAAGAAAGTAAGAAGAAGGGGAGATATTGAAGCTCTCCCAAAGAACTTGAGATGTCACTGAAAAGGTTAATATCAATTTGAATCATTCATTCTGTTCTGGAACCAGATATCTACTCAGTCCAATGAAGAGATACTTGATAAAGAGGGTAACGAAGTGGAAAGATTGCTGCAGGAACAAAATAACCCACTTCTTCTGGCCTGCTGTAATGCATCTTTTTGTTGCCATGGCAATTTGAAAAGATTTTTTTTTGTTATTATCAATGTTTTGAAGGCCTCTCTACTCCTGGAAACCTTGACACTTCTTTCTTTGTGTACATGTATGTCTATGTTCTCAGTTACAAAGAATAGCATTTCATGATGGCTGTCATTGGTGAAGTAAGATGTAGATCAAAGTTTGTCACATTGTTTTAAATTGTTTAAATTCCTGACTGATAAGCAGAAGTAAATGAGGGAGGGTACTAAATTGAAGGGTGATATGAAAAAAAAAAAACCACCCTGTTTACATTTGCTGAATAATGAGTTCTGTTTGCTGCAGTAAAAAGAAAAAATTATTTATCTTCAAAAGGATAAAATGAACCTTGGGTACACACAATAAAAAATAGATCTATGGTCAAATACAAGTTTCTTTGGGGGCTAAGATAGATGTACTGATTCAATTAAAAAGAAGCAATTTAAAAGAATTGCTGTGTTCACAGTTTATATTAATTAAGTAGCACAAGAATATTTCCAATTTATTGTTTAAAATGTATTACCAATGGCAAAAAAAATGATATAGAATCAATTTAGGCACAATTGGTAAGAAATCTTTAGAAGATATGACCATGAAAAGAATCTGGAGTTAACCAGTGAAAGCTTAGAAAGGTTGATGATACATCTACAATTAACAAAGGATAACATTCAGTGTATTAAATTGACCTTTTTATCCTGGATATTCTTCTTTCAGACTTGACCTTTGCACTTGGATTGTCCTTCTGGGAAATCATCTTTTGACTGAAATATACCAGGTCATGTAAGCTTTACATCTGAAGTGTAAAGTGTAGAGTAGCTTTTACTTTAAAAGCAATGAGTGTATCCATAAAAGACAACATATGTCCATTATTACAGAAACAAAACTACACTTAATTGCTTGAGCATGTGACAACAAACGTGAATATTTATACCTGTCTTGAAGTAACCTTCAAGACAGGTGAAAAGATCAACATTGAACTACATTGTGTGTAATAATGTTTCTATGACTTTCCATATCAACAAAAAACTGTCAATTTATTTTAATGGCCGTATACTTTGGTTTCCACCAGCAAAAGTTGTATTCACAAATACTGTATTTTAATTCATTCATATAAGAGGTAGCTAGTTTTTTAAATTAGAAGTACAGTTGAATAGATTTCTATTTTCTAATAGTGACATAACAATAATAATATTATTCAAAATGCAGACTAGATATTATATACAGTACTTACAAGGTCATTTCCTTATTTCAGAGATATTTTAACAACAAATTAGCTTTTTTGTTTTATACATACACAATCTCACACACATACATGCATACATACCATATATAGCAGCTTATAACAGAAGAAAACAAAAAAAATAATGTATCATAGATTTGGTATATCATGATCTATATCTATATTTATATGTATGAATGTATATGTATGTAGGTACATATAGGTATGTATTTATGTATGTATATATATTCATTGCTTGTGTGGGGGAGCATAATAAACATGGATATTGTTTACAATTGGAATAGTCATCTATGTTAGTTTTTCTCTCATTACATATGCATAGAAGCCTGCCTAACCAATTTTCAATGCTTTAACTATTTGTATTACTTATTCTTTACATAAGGAAGGTCTCGCATCTGTGTTTATATATTTATGATGTGATGCTTCTTATCATAAAAGTTATTCAGTATTTGTTTTTCATGTATGTAATTTTTCTTTGATGTCAATTTTATTTTCCATTCATTGTTTATTATATTTACATTCTAATTTATATGCTCCTGTGTATTATTTTATTTTCTTATGCATATTAGAAGAGTCATATTTAATCTCTAGTACTTAAATTTTGCTACATCTACCACTTATCTTTTTTTGCAATAATTACTTCTTCTTATGAACACTAAGAAGCTTTGTGCCTAATTAAAACACCTGCCTTATAGCTGTGAAGATATAAAAGGCAGAAGTATTAAGTAATGGAGAAGGAAATTGTTAGGTAGTCTTTGCAGGATGTAGACTAGTTATGCTATGTGTACCAAAGAGAAAGAATCTGCAGTTTCAGAAGTAAACCAGAAGAGTCTGATCATGCATTGCTGAGCAAAAGGGCTAATGAAAAAAACTGCAATGTTCAGGAACAAACCAGAGATCAGCGAAGACAGAGTGCTGGTATCCAAGAAGCCCAGAAAAGACTTATTTTTCTCTTTTCCTGTTCTCCTGTCTAGGATAGATGCAAATTCGGAAGTGGAAGCACAGCAAGGTGCTGTATATGTATAACGTTATGTAACCCACTGTATATATTAAATATCACTGTAAATAAAGAACTGTGCATGAAAATCTGAAAAGTCCCTATCTTTTTCCCATCCTCTAGCATATATAATAAGTTTGTTCCTATCACCTCTACTACAATCCAATTGATAATTTCAAATTTTACCTAATTTTTTGCTGCTGCAACATTGTAATTAGAACAAGAGTACACGCTGCCTTTAAATTTTTAAATTTAAAAATGCTACCAAAAGACATTTGAAATCAATCCTGGAATATATTGAGGAGGAAAGGGAAAAATAGTAATGCATAATGAGATGAGTAAGTGAATCACACCAATCCCTATCCTGAGTTACTACATTGTGTATTACTGCATTATCTATATTGTAGTAATACTACAATAGCACTGAACTGACTCTGGCAAATAACACAAACTAAAAAAATAGCATAGAAATGTGCAAGAATGCATAAATACACATAGCATTTATAACCTTAGGTTATTCAAAAACTGGTGGCATTTCAATTATTGTGCCATTCTCATGATTTTCTAACAGTCATGTCTATTTGAATAGTTTCAGGTTCTTCTTCTTCTTGTTGTGCCTCTATTCATCATCAGACATTGGTAATCATGTTGGCGATCCTATTTTTATCAACAACCACACAAAAAAGTGCTGTTCAGTTTTGTCCAAACCAGTCCCTTAGATTTTAATGCCATGATGTTCTTCTTTTGCCTAGACCTCACTTGTCTTCATCTTTCCTTGGAGGATTAAGTGAAGTATGCCATATTTTTCTGGGTGTCACATCACATGTCCAAAATATTAGAACTTTTGCTTTTTATAGTTTTGATGATTTCCCTTGGCTTTCTCAGGTAGCTTCCCCTGGTGGTTTCAGGATACATTGCTGGATTAAAGGTCCTGTCACATTGGCTGACGGATGCAAAACGTTTGTAAAAAGGACACAGCGGACGAGAAAAATGGTTCCATCCGTTTTATCAGGCTCTCAAAAAGGAGCAAAAATTTGCATAACCACCCCCCCCCCCCCCCCCCCCCCCCCCCCCCGCCCCCCCCCCCCCCCCCCCCCCCCCCCCCCCCCCCCCCCCCCCCCCCCCCCTGAGCGGACAACACGAACAGGAATGGACGGGGGTGAGGACGTTAGGGCAGATGGAAAGCGGATGTCCATGGAAGCTAGCGGATTGATTCGGATGAGAGGCCGGATGGGCACATGCCGCAGGCTTCCGGGGGACCACCAGCAAAAGCGGACGCGCAGCAGAAAGAGGCGGATGCAGAGCGACACTGAGCGGATGGAAGCGGATGCACAGCAGAAAGCCTAGCGGATGAAAAGCAGCATGCACAGCGGAAGCCTAGCAGATGCCGAGAGAGGCCCTAGCGGATGGCCTAGGCGTCACTGCGCATGCGGGGAGGAGATATTGCATCAGCCCTGGGAGTATAAAGGGAAGCATCTCCCAAGCAGGTCAACATTCAGAGGGAAAAGACCTGCTTCCAGACACATCTTCCAGCCTGCTGCCAGCCTGCTGCCTGCTACCTGCAAGCCTGGCCTGCCTTGCCTGGCCTGCCAGCTGCCTGCAGCCAGCAACCCCACAACCATGGGGAGAAGAGAAAGCCTCAGCCATCTGCTGCCAGCCCTGGCAAGAGGGACAGGGCCACCTCCTCCCCCTGGCCCTTCACTCTGCTTTCTGCTGGGGCTTCTGCAGCCCGGGCTCGCTCTTCTGGGGGCTGGGGCTTCTGCTTGATGCTCTTCTGGAGAGGCTGATGATACTGCTTATGTGGTGGTGCTTCTGTTGGTGTTTACTCTGCCGATGCTGCTTCTTGGCTATGTGTGCTTCTGCTTGGTGCTTACCTCTGCTGGCACTGCTCCTGGTGCTGGGGATTCTGCTGGTGCTTACTCTGCTGGCGCTGCTCCTGGTGCTGGGGCTTCTGCTGATGCGTTACTCTGCTGGCGCTGCTTCCTGTGCTGGGCTTCTGCTGCGTGCTTACTCTGCTTGCCGCTCCTCCTCGTCCTGTGCTGTCCTGCTGGTGGTCCTGGTCCTGCTGGTGCTCCTGGTCCTGCTGGCTTGTTGCTTCCTGGTCCCGCTGGTTGCTCCTGGTCCTGCTGGTGCTCCTGTCCTGCTGGTGCTCCTGGTCCGCTGGTCCATGCTGGTGTTTCCTGGTCCTGCTGGCGCTGCTGCTGCTTACTCTGCTTGTACTGATTCCTGGTCCTGCTGGTCCTGCTGGATTGACCCTGGTGCTGCTGCTGGGTCCAGACTTATGCTGCTGCTACTGCTTAGTTAGATGGTTGTGGAGGAGCAGCCCCTTACAACCATGGGAAGCCATACTGATAGAAGAGCCAAGTAGATCTGCCAAAGGAGAAGGAAGAGGCAGACGTAGAGAATGGGAGAGGAGGCATTACAACATCGAAGAGGAATATGAAGGATGAGGTGATGAGATAGGCTGAGAGAGAATGAGTAATCTATGCGGAAGCGGACACAGGCTCATATGGGACACCAAAAAGGAAGCAGGCTGCTTGGAGAGAGAAGGCGAGAGAGCCGGGCATACAACTTCGGAGGCTGCTAACACTTAAGGATGGATATAGAAAAGCACATGCACACCTTGTACAGGAAAGCTGCACACTCAGAATCTGCACGAACCGCGAGCAAGCTGAAGAAGAGAAGGAAACTTACGTCATAAGCAAGTGCAGATAATCCTGGAGGGTTGAATCGCCACCGAAGAGCGCCCTCTCACAAACCCTCTCTCTCAGGCAGGCCTGTGAGGCAATTCCTCTTTCCAGCAGAAGTTCAGTTCCTGTTCCGAAGTAATCTGATGGAAGACATGCCACATTGTAGAAAACCCCCTGACAGCTTAGTACCCATGGCAAGTGTGTGGGAGGACCCCCTGAATGCAGTGAGGAAAGGAAAGCACATATCCACCACAGCTCAACCCCACATCCAGCTCCACCCTCAACAGAAAGGCAGAGAGGCAAAACTGGAAGGAACAGAACCACACTGTACCTGCTGGAGATAAAAGAGACACATCAAAGAGCAGCATAGAAATCTCTCTCTCAGCTAGGTACACACCGACTATCCTCATCCTCACAACTGCAAGCCCTTCTCACCTATGCTGAAACCAAACCTCATGGTACATGGCAGAATACCCCATTCAGTGGTGAAGACAGGAATACACCGAAATCTGCTTCACAACCTCCAGGACCGAGATGAACCTGCTCCCACCCAGTTCCCAGGTCTGCATCCTCCACCCCCAGGTAGCATGTCACGCCCATTTCCAAGGCTTTCCACAGGTCCTCACCTACAAAGCTAACGGCTACCAGGAAGACTCCAGCAAGCACAGGCAGCAGACCCTTCCCAGTCCAGGCACAATGTATCAATTGATGCCACTGATGACCACCGATGCCACATGATGCCAACTGAATGCCACCCATGCCACCAATGCACACCAATGCCACCCACGCCACAGATGCACAATGCCAGTCCTCAACCACGCAAAGACAGACACAGACAGCCCACATAACACTGCTCCTTCCTCCACCCCACACAGCCAAAGCCTGGCCTCAGTATCAATCTGTCATCAGTACTGGAGTTGACACCCATGGAATGGAGGAAGGGAGATTCATGATACAATCATTGGGGCTGGACCCAGCTGTCTGAGAGCTTCCTCAACACACCAATCCTGTTGTCTTCAGGGCCAGGCACCCCCAGATGGTGCTTCAGACCAGACACTACGCAGCAGCCACCTCCACAGCACCGGGACCCTATCACCCTGAGAATGAGGCAACACACTACAGAGTGACCAAGAAGAAGTACCAGAGACTTATAATTTGGAACACATTGACTTGGGTCATTTTTCTTTACAGCTTGTTATTAATAAAGATTATTCTGTTGCTTCGCACACTAATGCTTCAATTTTATTTTTTTCAATAAAGTCTTTGGTGAACTTTTAGAAATAGATTAAAGCTATTGACATGCTGTGGGATGGGTTAAGATAGCAAGTGGGACTAGGCAGAGATACCATTGGAATGGGTAAGGATAGTAGTGGAAGGCAGGGATATTAACTATTGGGGATGGTTAAAGTACCTGGGGATGGCAGGATACCTTTTGGGACATGGGTAAGGATTAGCAGACATGGGATGGGCAGGAAATACCTTTGGGATGGGGTAAATAGCAATAGTAGGAATAGATTAAACCTCCAGTGCAAGCATCGTAGGGAACTATATGGTATCCACCCTCCAGGCATGCCACACACTATGGTCCTTTTATTAATCAATATAATATAATCATTCAATCCACACATTGTCAACATTAAACACAACTCTTGTATTAAATTGCCACATGATTCATTGGTAGGCCACCCAAACATACATTGGACCCATCTCATTAGTGTGAATGAGACAGCTGAAGAGAAGCATCCATTAAGCATCTTTCTTACCAGCCTTCTTCAGATGGAGGGGCACTGGAGGAGCTCCTCCAGTTTCTTGCTATGATGGCCTGCACCCACTTCGTCTGACCACAATGCTGATTGTGTTGTGTCGCACCATCCAGCCGTACTGCATGCTCCTGATGCAATGGTCGCTGAGCAGGTGGCACAGAGTACAGTGCACACCTTTGAGCCCCCAGGGTCCAGGGCTGTGGCCGGAATGTTGGTGCTCTGGCTTGGTTCAACCTGGTGTGTCATCCACTCGCGAGGAACTTCGTCAACATGCTGCGAGGCATCCTCATGAAGTTCTGGAATGCACGAGGGTCTTAGGTTTCCTCAGCTACCACCATAACAGCTTGTTGTACAGTCCGTACTCTGACTCTTCTCACCAATCCATCTTTGACACAGCTCTTCATTGCGCCCGCTCCTTTTACTATCCCATAGAAACAAAGTGAAAGCATGTAGATGGAACTTACAGCCACTGTTAGAGAACGATAGGAGCTAACACAAAGGATGTATTTAACGATCATAGAAGTGAGAACATCAATGGAGATGTAAGAGGAGCGAAGACCAGAATGAAAGGAACTGACAGAGGATACTGCCACAGAGGACTATGGACTGAAGTGAGATCCAGGTGAGTTGCTCCCTTTTTATAAGGCAATATAGGTTTATAACCATGATGAATACAATTAATAGATTCTCTAGCAATCTTAGACATCACTATAATATTGAAGAATAAGAATCACTCATGACAGTTTTATTCCATTTTAAATGTATTTATATGTGAGCTGCATCCACTGTTCATCTATTTCTCAGTCTGTGCAGTAACATAATGCTGCGCGCCGTTCACACGTCCATTTCGCTTCCTCCCTTGTCCGCTATTCCGCTGCGGAGCAGATATTGAGTTGCTCGAGAATGCACAAGCAGATGCCTAAGATGAATAGCAGAACGCGTAATGATGCATAACGGAATAGCAGAACGGATGTTCCCGTATTGCGATTGCGGTATGCCAGAAATGGACGCGGATGGATACATTTTACCGCTCAAAAGAGATTCATGAGCAGCTCAAAAACTTTTTGAGCGGATTAGGAACCTCCAGTCGACGGATGCTGGAAAAGGAATAGGAGGAAGCAAACAAGAGGCAGTTGAGTAACAGAACGGGAGCATCCGTGTTAACGAAATGGATGGCAAGTGTTTCTCTCCATTTTACATCCTCTTTCCATCCGTTGGTGCAGTGTGACATGGGCTTATGCTGTTTCTCTGGCTTCCTTGTCTATTGCACACTTAGGGTTACTGACTATTCCCATTTGCCTGAATCAAAACCATTTTCTCTGATCCCTTCAAAATGATTCTTTCCTAACTGAATGATTGTTGCCTAGTTTTTGTGGGCTTACTACATATAATATAATTAATGGCAAGCAACTTTAAACTGGTTCATTATAATGGCTATAAAACAAAAGCAATATTGACCCCAAATCACTTGCTGCCTTTTGTTCCAAAAGCACAGTATAGATCATTCAATTCATGGTTTATACTGAAGCTCTGTTTTCCAAACTCTGTTTAACAGCATAGCAAAGTCTGATCTTTAAATTCAATAGAACTTCTTAAACTGGCTTTCTACACATCTTGCCCCAAAGCTCCCTGGAGTTCCTGCTCACTTGCAGAAGTGCTCCAGAGCCATCAGTCTCTGGCAACTTGCTACATTTCATCTCAGGGGAAAAAAAACCCTCATAAAAAAATATTGAAGCAAATTCTTCTTTCAGTAGATATTGTGGTTTGATATGATCGATTTTTCATTTTTCTTTTTCTTTTCTCTCCTTCCAAGCTTACAATGAACAATTGTCCAGGCTTGTTTGTCCATTGCCACACTGTCAAAGCATTTCAATAATAAGATTCATCTGGTCTTCCTCAAGGCTGCATTGTCTTCATATCCTTGGAAAATTGATACCTCTTATCCCCCTTTATCATTTGACCCACATGTATTATGATTGTAAACATTTTGATAAATTGCTGTTAGCCTCACAGAAGTTAATAATAATAATAATAATAATAATAATAATAATAATAATAATAATAATAATAATAATAATAACAACAACATCAAGGACCATGTCAGATGTTAGAGTTCTTGGCCATCTGTCAACAAGGAGGCAAGAGGAGCTATGGCTGAGCAACCAGTACCTGTAAGAGTACTGAATGAAAAGTGCCCACAGACAAGACAAAAATTTACTGTGTTTCAAAATCATATTATTATGCCATCTTAGTAAAGTTCTAATAGCTCTTGACTATGATCATCTTTTATTAAATGTCCCAGATGTTATCCTAAACACGTTCAATATATTTTTCAGTGCAATGCATTTTTTAACATAGACTAAAATTTACTATGGAATATATAGTTTAAAGAACAATGATATCTATTTTTCTTGGCATAAATTCCCCAAGTAGCAATGTTTATTTATTTACAATGTTTCTAATCTACTCCAATCCTTGAGAGCTCTGGGAAACATATAACAATATACCAAATAAAAATACATAGTAATAAAACTCAAAAATAAAATGTAGAGAACAAAAGCCCCCTTTTAGGACACAGTACAATCTTGGTTTTTATTTATCTATTGATTTCTTTTGATTTGATTTGATTTGTCAATTACTTACAAGATAATAGGTAGAAGTATAAACATGAATAAGAATACAGGAAATAGGTACGAATACAGGAAATAGGTACGAATAAATGGGGACAATAGGACAGGGACGGGAGGCACGATTGTACACTTATTGCACATCCCTTACAGATCTCTTAGGAATGGGGTGAGGTCAATAGTGGATAGTTTAAGGTTAAAGGAATCCGGGTTAGAGGATGTAACAACAGAGTCAGAAATGCATTTCAGCCATTGACCACTCTGTTGCTGAAGTCATACTTTCTTCAATCAAGTTTGGAATGGTTAACATTGAGTTTGTATCTGTTGTGTGCTCTTGTATTGTTGTGATTGAAGCTGAAGTAGTCATTGACTGGTAGGACATTGTAGAAGATAATTTTGTGTTCTATGTTTAAGTCCAGCCAATAGGCAGCATAGTTCAAGGTTGTCCAAGCCCAAAATTTCAAACCTGGTGATATAGGGTATTCTGTTGAGAGCAGAGTAGTATAGTACTCTTCTTGTGAAATTCTTCTGGACTCACTCAATTGTATTAATGTCCTATATACAGTGTGGATTCCATACAGATGGGCTGTACTAGAGTATTGGTCTAGCAAATGTTTTGTATGCCCTAGTTATCAATTCTATATTTTTTGAGGAGAAGTTTCATAAGATTAGATTTACAACTCTTAATGCCTTTCTGGCAATGCTGTTACAGTGAGCTCTGGCACTTAGGTCATTAGATATGAGTACTTCAAGGTCCTTGACAGAGTGAGAATCGTCAATGAGGTCATATCCGCCTAGCTTGTATTTGGTTACTGAAGGGGGGCTATGTAAGTGATAGCAGTGTACATTCAATCATGAACGGGCTGTGATACAATTCCAATTGCAGGACAAGTTAGTAGGATTTATCCTACCATGGTTAATGATAATTATGAACAGGATTTATTGACATCAGGCTGTTGATTGAACCACTGAAAGCACAATCTTTGGGATGTGACAGATATTTGCAAAAACCACAATTTGGTAAGCTGCTCTACTTTTTGTAATTGTGATCACAGGGAATCCTTAAGGTGATGATTAGAGCATACAATTCTCTTGTAGTTTCCTTATCGTACTGAAAATACTAAATTTGTCTTCCTAACAATTTCAATAGATTAATAATTCTCAATGTCATTTTCCTCTTTTGTTATCTGAAAGTAAATTATTTTCTAAGTACTGGATGTTGCAATTAATCCAGGACGTTTATAGAAAAGTAAGTTCTATTAACCATACAGGTTAACCTCTTGCCCAACCATGCATAAAACTGCAGGCACTGAATATTTGAATGATAATAAATTGATGGAGATTCATGAATAGAAAAAATAGGGTAATTTTCTGTTTCAGCATGAGATTTCCCAAGAACAATCCTCTGAAGACATTTGATCACTGTGTCACAAATAAAAAAGTAGGCTTCCTGACTAATTTCATTACTTTGAGAGAGAAGCTAAGTAGATATCCAAATTCCAAGATCCTGCTAGGAGCAGGGTCCAGCCATGCTTTGTATCCTGCTCCATATACTAGAGGCTCAATATGGTAATACTGTATACAAAGTTAATTCCCATCTCAAAATTGACAGCCAATTTGTGAACTTCCGGGTTGAGCCCTCCTCACTGACGGGCCATAGATCACGATTGTCTGCAGCTACAGACAGTGATTTTTTGTTGGAGAGCCGCGATCATTGCCATTAAGGGCTGAAGCTGCCTCAGAGGGGTGGTGGAGTAAGGGGAAGCTGTCAGCCAGGTTGAGGGGAGCTGCACCTCCCCCTCTGGGCTTGGCTTTTCCTCCCCCGAAAACAACTGAAGCGGTGGTTCAAAATGGCCAACTCGAAGAGGACTCAGTTGGACTAATATCTGTGCAGGAGTGAAGAAAGAAGTGGAAAGCATATGAGCCGAGACAGTTGGGTGAAAAAACCAAATAAAAGGTACCCCGGGATTAATGTAACAATGAACTTTTTTAAAAAAAAGCAAAGGAAGCTGTGGAATTACAAAGGGAAAGGAAAAAAATAAGAAAAATAATTTTGTCAGCTAAATGGGACTTCAAACTGGGAAAGGAAGAAGCTGGAACAAGATACTTAATTAAATTTAATTAAAATACTTTGACAACAAATAGGCATAAATTAAAGCTGGACTTAAGATTGTCAAAAAAAATAAAATTAAAATAAGGGGGGATAAATATGCAAACTGGAGATTTGATTATTGGAATATTGAGGCTAGAAAACACCTGAATAACTAAACAGGGGGAAAAGGTGAAGACGTTGTATAACGGAAAGTGCTATCTTGTGAACAAAAAAATAAATTTAACAAGGGGGAAAATATCCTGTTTCTTTGTGAACTTGACTTGATACAATGTTAAAGAAATACTGAAATAATAAAGCAAGAATCTCAGAAAGTGAAAGTTGAACTAGAATAAAAGAAGTAAGGAAAAACTGATTATGGGACTGATTGGTGATTTTGGTATGGACCCTGGGTTGGAATAATTGTAAATATAGAAAACTGGGAGAAGAAAGAAGGAAAATAAAATTTTTTGTGGATTCAATGATCACAAGGAATAAGAATGTGCAATGATGATATCTCTTCGGGAACTAAAAATGGAACTTAAGACGTGAAACACTTTGCTCTGTCTTAGAAGTTATGGAAATGGTGATTGAAGAAGAAGAAGAAAGAACTTCAGAAAAGGAGGATTTAGTTCAAGGAGAAGCCATCTTAAAAAGACAATTAACACAAAGAATGCCACAAAGAAGTGGAAAAAGAAGGGAGATTAAAAATTTGAGATCCAAGAAGGTAATTATAAAGAGGAATACCTGTGAAATTAGGGAAGATAGAAAGGTGCAGCAGAAAAGGGGAAAAGAAGATATAAAGAGAGAGAGGGATACAAACTAGAAGAAGAAAAGATATGGGAAAATGAAGGGGAAGAGAGGCAATAAGAAACAGGAGCAGGAAATAAAGAAATATGGGAACTATAAAATAATGAAAGGAAACTGCTTTCATAGAGATAAAGGTTAAGGAATTAAAAAAGGGGATTCGCATGGAGATGAGGGGTAACAAGAATATATTTGCAATCATAAAATACTTAGAAAATAGGGTAATACAGAATATTAAAGAAAGGATGAACACAGATATTTCTTATTAGATGAATCTATATTTTTGTTCTTATTCTTAAAAGAAATGTTAATGTCTATTAAATAAATTGAATTAATTAAAATGAAATGTGAAGTTCTTTAAAAATAAGATTAATATCAGTGACCAGAATTAGCTATTTTTTATTCTTATTTTTGTTCTGAAATTATAAATAAATCAAATCAAAAGGGGAAAATACATTGCAGAATCCGATTGAAAAGATATATAATGTTATGTAGTTTTCTTTCTTTTTTAGGGAATGCTTATTATTATTTTAACCACTGAAGTGACACACTCAATTAGTAAAAGGAGGGAAAACTTATTGGTTTTTTTTTTCTTGTGTAAAAGCTTGTACTAATGTAGAATTATGGAAAGAATATGCGATGAAATGGCAAATCTGACAGATAAAAGAACTATTCAAATGAGAAAAGAATGTTAATAAGTTAAGATAGATTGTTAAGAGGAAGGAAAGACATTGATTTTTTTTTAATTAGGAAAACACATATTGTTATCTTTATTCTTCAAAGAAATATTAATTTTTAAGAATTATACTTGAAATAATTGAAATGAAACGAGGATTTTTAGATTGAGATTAATATTGGAGATCAGGATTAATTTGTCCTTTTCTGTAAAAGTTGGAATGAAAAGGTAATAATAGAATTAAGTAAAAATTGGATAAGATAGGAAGTTGAATGTAAAAAATGAGTATATAACTATTGTCATATTTGCATGTAAAAGTGAGGACCTGGAAATATGTTGTCCACTGAAAAGAGCCTTTTAGTATTTGCAATGTGAAAAATTGAATAAAACTTGTAAAAAAAATTGACAGCCAATTTGCCTCTAACATACCACAACTGGAATGAAAACAACCCCTTCTTTTTACATTTTAGGAGTAGGAATAAAATATATGTATTAAAATTCTGTCATATTTTCACCCAGGCTTTATCATATGTTTATGTTTTAGAGCTTGTTTTTATCTTTTACTGATGATATTTGTTACTATTATAATTTCATTATACTTTTTATCCCATGTTTGTAACTTATAAGGCACTATAAAACCTGAAAATCCAGATAGAGAAGAGAGCTAGAACTTGATTGGCTATATTCTTCTAGAGTCCCACTATGTTCATCTTGACTCCCACTTCAAATTACACTATTATTTTCTTCTTAGTCTTACTTTGATACCACAGGTCCCTCTGTAACAATTGTCCAACTTTAGAAAATACTCAAGATCAACTGCCAAAGATACTAATAACTCTAAAATAATGAATAAAGCCTGTTTTATTTTTATCCACTTTTAGGATTCATCTGCTTGTTATGTGTGCTTCTTTATAGAATGTTCTCTTTGTTATTGGCTTAGAAGAAAACATATCTGAAACTTCTTCCAACTCCTGCATTTTCTCATTCCAACCTGTTATGAAATGAAACAATTACTATTATTTATTTATCAAATTTCAAAATGGCCCATCTCTCACACAGAGGGACTCTTGGCTGTGTACACATGAAAGATAAAAAAAGATAAAAACTGAATTTAGGAATTTAAATAAGAGACAAGGATAGTTAAAATTCAATATTAAAAGTTAAGTGAAAGGCAGGGAAGTTCCTTTAGGATGCTAACCAGCCCCACCACTATGTGTAAGCCCCAAGCAAGCAAGATGGCAAAGCTTGATCTTTCATCATTTCTGAAAGGCCAAGAGACTGGGAGTCTGCCTTTCCTCTTGGCACAGAATGGTCCAGATGCAGGAGCAACAGCAGGGAAAAGTCTCTTCCTAGACCCCACCAGCCAAATTTCTTTAACTGACGGGGTTTACAAGATAGCTTCTCTGACCAGATGGAATCAGCTATTCTAATGCATCAAAAATAGTTCTGTAGGTAACCTGGCCCCATTCCATATAGGGCTTTAAATGTCATAACCAACATCTTGAATTCGACCTGGAAGCAAATTGGCAACCAATGCAGCTCACTCATCAAAGGGGTCACCTGCACCATTGTTTTTGTGGCCAAGATTGCTCCCATCACTGCATTCTGTACCAGCTGAAGCTTACAGATAATTTTCAAGGGTAGCCTCATGTAGAATGCATTACAATAATCCAAACTGGAGATGACCAGGGAATGACTGATGAGTGGCGTAACTGAGCATAGAGCCTTCCTATTCAGGAAAGGTAAACTGATGCACAATACAGGTCTCTATATAGTGATCAAAGAACAAAAAGCCAAGCACTTCAAATATGGAAAACCTGTGCTAATTTCAAAGAACCAAAAGGCAAACTGAAAGAAAAGCAAAATTAGGCTTTGGAAAAATTGCTTGATTCAGAATGACACAGTATGCTTGTTGTTGTGTGAGAAATTTTTCATGCTTACCTATGGTATTTCTGCTTTGCTACAAATAAATTTCCTTGTAAAATTCAAAGTGCTTATTTTGACCTTTAAGAACCTACACGATTTGGAATTGTAGGGCACCTAGTTCAAGAGTCTTCTCCTTTTTAAAAAGTTTTTATTAACCCATTTTCAAAAACATTGCATAATATAAAAATAAGCAGTTTATTATATGGAAAGACCAAGAAAAATACAAATCAAATAAATGTATAATGAGACAAATAATTACAACTATATCCCAAGTTTACCTGTAACTGTCTTTAAAAAAAAAAACTAAACTTTCAATGATACCCAACATGTTGAATTTTTTCACTAAGGAAGAAATAATATGACATTGTTTGTCTGACAGAATATATTTTTTTCAAAAATAATTAAATCACATATCTCTGAAATCCAATAGTTTATATGAGAAATTATAAGGTCAGTTTGATTCTCCTTATCATGTAGGCTAGATAAGAAATTCTACAGGAAACTAGAAAAAAATGTTTCTCACAATCAGTACTCATTCTATAGAAGAGTCTTCCACAGAAATCCAGATGGCTCCATCATATTTTACTTTACAAAAGATATAAACTGAGAAATGTTGATTGAATATCCATTACAGAGCAATAACCATTATTATTTTTGGTTACAGTAATTTATGACAGGGTTTGACAGTTTTAAATATCATTATTTCCTCATTATTCCTCTATTATTGTTATAGTTGCTCAGAATGGGTTGGAATTAGGCAGCATCAAACTTAAATAAATAACTAAATATTTTAGCTTTTATTATACACTATTAGGAGTCTATGTAGATGAACAAGATATTAATGAAGCAGAGAAACAAACAAACAAACAAATAATAAAAGTTCATCCTACCATCATTTTTATTGGTGTTGTGACTATTTGGGTTAATTTTATTGCTATATTTCCTTTGTACTAATATTTAATGCAAATACTGATATTTATATGGCTTTTATGTGAATTTATATGGTTACTCCTAGTCTTAGATTAAGGATGAAATTTGAAGTGAATCCTAGGTTGAAGATTGGAAATTGTATAGATTTTTGGTTAAAGATAGATTAGACTTTCTTGAAGTCTATGGTTAAATTTAGCATTGGGATTAGAATTATAGTGTTTTTTTATGATTAGCAGGAGACTTTGATTGATAGATAATCCTTGATTTACAGCCACAATTGAGTCCAAATTTTTCATTGCTAGGCGAGACAGTTATTATTGCGTTTTACCCAATATTATGGCCTTTCTTGACACAGCTGTTAAGTGAATCACACAATAACAGGTTAGTAACAAATTGTAAATTAAACTGGCTTCCCTTTTGATTTTGCTTGTCAGAAAGATGCAAACTGTGGGCTTCTTTTGAGTATGAAATATTATGATAATGGGAGAAGTATCTTGCATGACAGTTGCCCAAGTTTTTTTTAAAGAGAACATTCCAGGACAGAAAAGCACAGAAATGCACTGCAAAATATTTATAGGTGCCTACCTGTTCATGTTGTGTCTCATTTATTTGCCATTTGTGAATTTTATGATATCAGGCAAACACTAACACTTTGGTTTTCTTGGAGTTCATTGAAAGCTTTTGTTCTATACAGAAGAAAGCTAGTGCCCTAAGTGCTTTTCTCATTCCCATCTGTGAAGTATACATAATAACTTAATCATCAGTGTACACAATACTGGAATTGCATGATTAGCTAAAATAGCTGGGTGATGATCTAAAACTTAGATTATTGGATTTAAATATAGGTTAAACAGTAGTGGAGCTAATATGCAACCTTTTCTTCCATCACTGTAAACTGGGATTGCTTTAGATAAATGTATCCAAAGAGTGCATTTGATTCTCAGGGAGAGATTTAAGTAAAGTGAATCAGTAGAATCAGTCTTTTATCAATAGTAGACTATTTCAGACTATCCTGCAATCTCTTTTTTGGTACTGGATCAAAAACTGACTTAAAATTAAAATGGTATATAAAAAGGTGACCTTCAGGGTACACTTTTCTATTAAATGATGGAGAAGCACACAATAATCTAATCCTGACCATTCCTATTGAAATGCAGCCTATTTTTCAGCAATAGAGTTTTCATTTGGTACCAATCCACTAATTTTAGATATAAAAATCTGTTATAAAGTTTACTTATTATACTTAATGAACAAATAGACATTAAAAGTAGAAATCTGTTTTTTATTTTGTATAATGATACAACAATAGCTTGATTCAATCAGATGGAAATTGGCCTGTGTTGAGTAAAGTGGCTTGAACCAGGGCGATAGATAGATAGATAGATAGATAGATAGATAGATAGATAGATAGATAGATAGATAGATAGATAGATAGATAGTAAGTAGACAGACAGACAGGCAGACAAACAGACAGACAAATAAGTAGACAGAGACAGAGACCAATAGAGATATAGGGCCTTGGTTCAGGCCACTTTATAACAATTTCAATAAAGGATGAATATATTTCTCTGTAATTCTGCATATATAAGCATGTAAGCAACATTCATAAATTGCAGATAACACTAGGTTTTAAATCCACAGAGTAATTGAAGTCATAAATGTATCTTTCCATGTTGCAGGATTAGCCTATTAGCAATAAGAAGGGCATACAGAATTCATTCCCATTGTCCAGCAATCAGTTTCATTTAATAGGTTTGAAAATATACAACATTGGTTTAAGTTATGTTTGAGAATGAGTGTGAGTATTAGGATTATATAAATATTTGTAAGGGTTAAACTTTACTGAGGAAGATGATTACATTTAATGTGAACTGTGGTAAACTAGGATAAGCTTTTATGATTAAAATTGTTTTAGGTTTATAAAATGGTTCAAACTGACAGCAACAGAATAATGACAAGTAGAAGAAAAGGTGGCATGTCTATTTTAGCCTGAAAAGATCAGTAAGTGTTACATTCATAGCATAAACCTAAAAATATCTCTAACCATATAAATTCATCCAAATTCTAGTCCTCACACTAGATTTAACACTACTCACTACCTGGTTTCATCTCTGATGCAATCAGTGAAGGTAAAATATGATAGCAAAAGAAAGGGAGGGGAGGAAACTACTTTCTTTGTCTTTCTTCTCTTACTCTATGTTTCTAAACGATTCTCATGATGTAATATTAATTTACCTTTCTGTTACATTGAAAAACAATACAATTACATGCAGAAACTGAACATATACTATCAACTCAAGGCTGTAAATTGGAAATGGGACTCCCTTTCCATTGTAAAGGTGTAATGTTTCTTACTATGCTCCATGTTTTATAAATACTGTACATGGTTCTTGAAAAATTGATAAATTCTCATTTTTTAGACATCGTTCAAAATCAAGTTCATATTCTTAAAACATATTCCTTTCTCCAATCAATATTAATTGATTTTTTTGATATTAAACTAAAATGGAAGCTAGTGGGCCAAGTCCATATCATATGCATCAGTCTCCTTCCATGATTTTACACATTCAGTAGAATAATGTTGACAGCTTATTTCTTTAAAGACCACTGAAATACTGTGTCTAATAAACATGGAAAAATGTTTTCTTAAATTATCTTATCCAAACATAATAGATAGGTTTAATAATAAAGTTTAATAATAAATATGTGGCCTCAAGTCAGTATCAACACTTAACAAACACACACATAGATTTTTTCCAGGATTTTATATCCCCAACTGCACCTTAACATCATAGTCATCACCACTGTAATGTTATCCTCTATTCTCTTCCATCTTTCTCAACACCACAGACTTTTTAAAAGAACAAACTTTTCATATGATGTCTACAAAATATAATTTTAGCCTGGACATTTCTGCTTAGAGTGGGAATTCTAAAAATTCTGAGAAGAATTTGTTTGATGAACCATTTATTTCCTTGGGAGTCCAAAGTATTATTAGGATTCTTCCTAATTCTAAACTTCAAAATGCTATTTTCATCCTTTTATCAAAGTCAATTTTCACTTTCATAGAGATTACTGATTTCCAGACATAAATTAAAACTGATCAGAAGTCTATGAAATTTCTCTAATTAATGAGTATCATTACAAATTAACTTGTTATTTTACCAAATATCCACACATTTTAGTATACAGCAGTCATAATTATCAATAAGACACAATATATCATTAGCATATGAGGGTTTATGTTCAATACCAGACACTTTTATACACAGAATGTCCTTTGATTGCCTAATAAGATAAACCAATGGCTCCGTATCAAATTAAACAGGGCATCCTTGACAAGTTTCACCAATCATCTACATAGGTGAAGATGTAATTACATTCATAATTACCCTGTTTAAAGGATTAGAATATCACAGTGTAATTATATGAATGTCAAAAAGAAGGAAATCAATATTTAGCCAAAACATGTTTCAGATCAAAGACTTTTTCCATATCCAACAAAATCACCATTGCTAATTCTAGTTTTCAAAATGTATGACTAAAATATCAATTAGTAATCTAAAATAAAGCAACACATGTCATCTATTCAAAAAAGAAACAGATTATAGAGAATAATTGAAAGTAATATAATCTGTAGTTTATGTGTCAATTACCACCAAAATATGGGCAAAACAGACATATAATCTTTATCAGACTTCAAAATTTTAGGTTTAGTAGTTTTAAAGGGGTTTTTACAAACTTTGCTCAAAGCATCATTTCAAATCTCCAACAATATGGGAGCAAAAAGAAATGTCTTATACTATTCAGTAGGCATTGTGAACTAGTCTTTTTTTCATACATTTCATAGTATCTATAAAAAGTTTGGGCATGATTATCTCAAAAAGAGCTATGTTGCCATATTTTTAAATTGTATGTTTTCTTCAGTATTTTTTTTCACATAATATTATAATACTGAGTATGTGTATGTCTATGTCTATAAAGATATGAGTTATTAAATCAAAGTCATTTGATACATTGCCCTGAGTGCTTTAAATAATAGAGATGGTATTACTTTGAGTTGCTTTCCAGACAAGGCCAATAATATGTGTTTCCCTCGATCCCAATATATGTGCTTAATTATTCATTGAATAATTTATGTACTAGATATCAAATACATAAAGGAACTGTTAAAAATTACAAGATGTAGAAGCTTTATCTAATTCCAGTGTGAACTGCATTACAGATGTAATTAAAAAGTTCTTTAACTTTCTTTCCCCAAAATATTATTTTTACTCTTATTTTCCCATGAAACCTATGCAATAAGACATCTACAAATGTGCCTCAAAAGTTTCCAAAATTATTATTTCAGTTATCAACTTTTTTTTCTTATGTACATTTGTTATAATAATTGATAGAGCTACCATAGCATGATTGGATATTGCAGATAATTCAATGTTGCAGACATCTGAACAAGAAAATAAAAAAATGATAAACATGATCGCAGTGTTCCAATATTTGAGGGGTTGCCAAAGAGAGGAAGGGATCAACCTATTTTCCAAGGCACTCAAAGGCCAGACAAGGAATAATGGATGGAAACTGATCAAGGAGAGATTCAACCTGGAAATAAGGAGAAAATTTTGACAGTTAGAGCAGTCAACCAATAAAACAGCTTGCCCTCGGAGCTTGTGGGAGCATCATCACTGGAGACTTTCAAGAAGAGATTGGACTGCCATTTGTCAGAAATGGTGGAGGATCTCCTGCTTTGGTAGGGGGTTAGACTAGATGACATACAAGATCCCTTCCAACTCTATTAATCTGTAATCATTTAGGGATTGAGATACTAAAAAATAAATGAGGAGCAAAACTGATACAAACTTTTTTTTAAATATATATATATATATATTCCTATCATGAAAAAAAATAAAAATTATACCCTCCAAATTAAACTCCATCATATAAACTGGGAATTAAATTTAGCTGGAACCAAATTTAAAATTAAATTTACCATCGAACCAAGGATCTAAAGTTTGATTAATATTTCAAGCCTCAGTGATCTGATCCATTGCAAATGGAAATGAAATTCAGAAATGAAACTGTGATTCTTATTTCTTGTTCTAGTACAAATGTTAAAGACTTGTTCATCAAAGTTATTGCACTGGTAACAGATTTTGAATTTCCATTAATGTATATTTACCAAATACATCTTATAGATAAAATATATTTCTTATGTGGAACAATGTAGGTTTTCTTGCATTGAGTTGTTGCCTTTCATCAAAGAACTCAGGACAGAATACAACACTTCTGTGATTTTCTGGAAACAACAACTTTGTGAAATAGTTTGAAAGAGAAATGATTACTGGACCAAAATCATCCAGTTAGCTTACGCATTTAAGAATGGACTTGAACCTTATTCACCCTGGTATTAACCGAGTATCTAAAGCCCCTGTCACACAGCACCAATGGATGGAAAGAGAATGTAAAACGGGGAGAAACACTTGCCATCCGTTGGTTAATGCAATGCATCCGTTCTGTACTCACTGCATCCGTTTTCCATACTCTCTATCCGTCCAGCATCCGTCTACTGACATTTCATCCACTCAAAAAGTTTTGAGCTGCACAAAACTTTTATTGAGTGGAAAATGTACCCAACGCGTCCATTATACATCTGCTACGCATACGCGAACATCCGTTATACGTCCATCGTCATCTGTTACGCGTCCGTGATATACGCTAGGCATCCGCTGCGCATCAGTGCAACTCGCATCCACTCCAGTGGAAACGGACACAAGGAGCAAGTGAAATGGACGCGGAATGAACATGCAGCATTAGTAAGTATGGACGTAGAAAGGATGAAGAGTGGATGCAGCTCTCATACAAAACATTAAGAACAGAAAAAAAATGTTCGTATAGGGGACCTATCTCAGATATTTAGGATGTCTGCAGGATGTCTAGAGGATGCAAAAAGGACACCTAGCGAAAACTAATATTTCCTAATAAAAGGAGGAGGAAATCACCTGGATCTCACTTTCAGTCCAGCAGCCCTGCGGTGCAGACCTCTTCAGCCTTCATCTGGCTCTTGCTTTTTCCACAGCATCCAGTCATCTCCCACCATGGATCGTCACACACTCCTTTGGTAGCTGCCATCGTTTCTAGAACAGTGCGAAGCCCTCTACAGGCTCTTTCACCTGTTCTACGCGAAGAAAAGGAGGTGGCCAAGAAGCGTCTGGGTCCGAAGATGGATCACGAAGAGAGCAAAGTACGGACTGTACAACAAGCTGATGGCGGAGCTGAGGAACGAAGACCTCGTGCATTCCAGAAATTCATGAGGATGCTGCCATCCATGTTTGATGAATTGTGGAGTGGCTGAGACCCAGGTTGACCAAGGCAAACACCAACTTCCAGCCCAGCCTGGACCCTGGGGTCAAGGTGGCACTGATTCTGCACACCTGGCCTCAGGGACACCTACAGGAGCATGCAGTAACAGCTGGAGGGTGCCACACAACACCATCAGCATTGTGGTCAGAGAAGTTGGTGCAGGCCATCATAGAAGAATACCTGGAGGAGCTCCTCCAGTGCCCTCTCCACTGAAGAAGGCTGGAAGAAAGTTGCGGAGCAGTGGTATCAGAAGTGGAACTTCCCCACACCATTGGAGCCATCGATGGCAACCACGTGGCCTGCAAAGCTCCACCCCAAGTCAGGGTCCACTTATCACAACTACAAGGGCTTCTTCAGCATCATCCTCTTCGCCATGGTTGATGCTGACTACAAGTTCATGTACATCGATGCTTCAGGCAACAGGTCAGCTTCAGATGCCCAAGTATACAACACCAGTGACCTCAAGGAGGGCTGGAATGCAACTTCAATAATGGACTTCCCAGATCCAGACCCTCTGCCCAACGACACACAAGATGTGCCCTACTTTATCGTGGGGATGACGCCTTCTCCCTCAGAACCTACCTCATGAAGACCTACACTTTCAGATGCCTCACCCATGAAGAGCGGACTTCAACTACAGGCTCTCCAGGGCAAGGCGGGTGGTGGAGAATGCCTTTGAGGAGGATCATGGAAGCTTGCTGCATCCTGCACAATCTCATGCGCACCCACTACCCAGTGTTGCAAGAACAGGTCGTGGACCTCCAAAAAGGCAATGGGGACATGGAGCTGGGGAATGGAGGCAAGGGCAAAACCTAATAGATACTATGGATGTGCAAGGCCCAACAGAGCTTCACGTGAAGGGAAGAAGCAGCGCAACCTCCTGAAACACTGATGCAACTCCCAGCTGGAGCAGTGGAGTGGCAAGACAGGATGATAGATGATTAATGGATGCTTCCTTCAGCCTGTCTCATCACACTGATGTTGAGTGGGCCTACAATGAACAGCGGCATTTCACAAAGAGTTGTGTTTATGTTGAAATGTGTTGGATCAATGATTACATTGTTATTTGATAACAAAGGGCCATAGGTGTGGCACCTGGGAGGGTGGACCATACAGTCCCACAGTGTTTGCACTGGAGGTTTATCTATCCCCACTGCTATCCTTGCCCATCCCACACGCTATTACCCATCCCACAGATATCCCTGCCCATCCCACTGCTATCCTTACCCATCCCACAAGCATGCAAAGGCTTAAACATTTCTAAAGTTTCCACCAAGACTTTATTGATTAAAAGAACTGAAGCAAGTGTGTGAAGCAAAGATAAACTTTATTAATAACAAACTGTAAAAGCAAAATGACCCAAGTAAAGTGTCCCAAGCATAGATAAAGTCAACAGGTAGCAACCCAGTCTCTGGCACTCTTCTCAGTCACTCTGAGGCATGCCCATAGTCTCAGGGGTGAAGGGTCCAGGTGCTGTGGAGGTAGCTGCAACTGGAGTGCTGGTCTGAGGCGCCATTGGGGTGCCTGGCCCTGATAGTACAACAGGTATGTTGTGTGGAGGAAGCTCTCAGAGAGCTGGCTCAGTCCTGTGATGTTGAGAGCCCCTTCCTCCAGACATGGGGTGTCAGTCCCAAGACCGATGACAGATGTTCTGAGGCCGGGCTTCTGTGGGTGGAAGAAGGAGGAGTGTAGTGGGGATTTCTGGTCTGCAGCTGAGCGAGGTGAGGCGTGGGTGGCATATGTGGTGTCGGTGGCATCTGTGGCATCTGTGACATCGGTGGCATCTGTGGCATGGGTGGCATCTGTGGCATTGGTGGCATGGTGGCATCGGTGGCATCGGTGGCATATAATGTACCTGTGCTGGACTGGGAAGGGCTGCCTGTGCTGCTGGAAATCCTGGTAGCCGTAGCCTTGGTCAGTGAGGGCCTGTAGAAAGCCTTGGAAGGGCTGTGACATCACCTGGGGTGGAGAAGCAGACCTGGACTAGGTCGGAGCAGGTTCAGCTGGGCCTGGAGGGTTTGTGCAGAAGACCGGTGGATCCTCTCCTTTATCACCTGGTACTGTCCATGAGGGTCTGGCTGACGTAGGTTTGGAAGGGCTTGCAGTTTGAGGATGGTATGTCGTTGTGTACCAGCTGAGAGAGGAGATCTATGCTGCTTTTTGATGGTGTCCCTGATCTCCAGCAGGACAGTGTGGCTCTGGCCCTCTGGTCTGCCTCTCTGCCTGCTTTCTGTGGAGGTGGACCTGGGGATGGATGTGGGTTGGTCTCTGGTTTAAGTGCCTTCTCCTTGCTCCCACTTCATCAGGGGGTCCTCCACGCGCTCCACCACAGGGAGTGCAGCTGTCGGGGGGTCTCCATCGTGGCACTCTCCACGATACTGCCTGGACACAGGAGCTGACTCTTGGCCAGAAAGAGGGACTGGCTCTCTGCGGGCTGCCAGAGAGAGAGGTTGTCAGAGGGGCTGCTCCTCGGTGGCGGATCTCACCCTCCAAGAAGCTGCACTTGGCCATCACGTAGGTCTTTCTGTCCGTCAGCTTGACCATGGCCTGGCCAGATATCTTGAGGTGCAGCTTCCCGTACCAGGTGTGCATGTGCTTCCACCAGCCGAAGAGCACCTCCGAAGTATAGCCCAGGCTCTCCGCCTTCTCTCTCCAAGCAGCCTGCTTCCTCTTGGTGTCTCAATAGAGCCTGTGTCCCTTCCGTCATAGGTACTCAATCTCCCTCAGCCATTCCAGCACCTCATCCTCATATTCCTCTTCGATGGAGTATTACCTCTTCTCCATTCTCCCTCCCTCTGGCAGGGCCATCTGGGCCCTCATCAGATGTGCTTCGAGGTTGTAGGGGCTGCTCCACCACACCACCACCACCAGCAGCAGCAACAACAACATTAGCAGCAAAAGCAGGACCAGCAGCACCAGCAGGACCAGCAGCACCAGCAGCACCAGGATCAGCAGCAGCAGAGTAAGCACCAGCAGCACAAGCAGGACCAGCAGCACCAGCAAGAAGTAAGCCCCAGCGAAGCACAAGCACTAGGAGGAGCACCAGCAGAGTAAGCACCAGCAAAAGCACCAGCACAGGAGCAGCGCCAGTAGAGTAAGCCCCAGCAGAAGCCCCAGCACCAGAAGAGTCAGCCCAAGCAGCAGAAGCCCCAGCAGAAACAGAGTTAGGGCCAGGGGTGGGATGGTGGCCCTGTCCTTCTTGCCAGGGCTGGCAGCAGATGGCAGAGGCTTTCTCTTCTTCCCTATGGTTTTTGGCTGCAGATGTGTCTGTCAGCAGGTCTTTGGTGACCTGCTTGGAGCTGCATCCTTTTATATCCGCGGGACTGACGTAATGCATCCTCCCCGCAAACGCAGTGAACGCTTTGCATCTGCTATGCATCCGCTATGCATTCGCTAGGCATCCCGTAATGCATCCGCGTCATCCACTTGTCATCCACTCTGCATCCGCTCCTTCTGCTGCGCATCCACTTCGCTGTGCTCCCCGGAAGCACTGCGGATGTGCCATCCATTTCTCCATCTGCTTCCATCTGCTAGGCTTCCGTGGAGCATCCGCTTTACATCCTGGCTACGTCCTCCCCCCGTCCGTTCCTTTCCGTTGTTGTCCGCTCTCTTTATGCAAATTCAGGGCACTTTTGAGAACAGCTAACAACAGATGGAAAATTTTCTCATCCGCTGTGTCCTTTTTACATAATTTTTGCATCCGTCGGCCTATGTGACAGGCCCTTTAACCAATATGTTACATGCTTACTTTATCAGTACGCTTTACTGGTCTCACTCATAGACAGTCTAATTTATGGGAAATGGGTATACATTAAATTCAAATGACCACAAAATCTATTTGTGACATGTAAGATAACTTCAGGATGCTGCAATTATGTAAATACCTGCCAGTTGCCAACAACCCAAAATTTGATCATGTGACTGGGGGATACTGCAATGTCTTAGAAATGGCCATAAGACATTGTTCAGTGCCACTGTTATTTTGAACAGTCTGTAAATGAAACGATTATTCATTGTTGAAGACTATTTGTATTATAAATCATAAATATGACTATGATGGCACTTGGATTCTGTACTGAATAGAAATGGATATGTCGTTTCAATTTCCAGCTTTTAATCCAGATGCAATGAGAAAAATGTAATTTATTCATAAAGATTGCTGTACATGATCATGCTCAGCATTGTAAAGAATATTTAAATATCATAATTTCATGTCCTGGATGCATCAAAGGTGCAAAATACTTACATAGTAGGTGCTTAGTAGAGGGACAAAGCTTGCAGAGGTGCTGGTAAATTTGCAGCAATTCTTGTAAAAATGTCAAGAAGACTTGTCTGAAGAGTTGGCAGCAGACAGGCAGGGGAAGGCAACAGAAGAATTGCCGGAGAAGCAAGAGAAAGAGTGCACATGTCCATGGCAACTTACTAGAGGCTGAGGAGAAAGTGTAATTCAAATAACAAGTCTGTAATTCAATACCACACAATAGCTTGAAAAGTACCACAGGATAACTCATGGTCAGGAACAAGCCAAAATCAAACAAAGCAACTGTTAAAAACAGGAATTCACAAATCACAAAGTCAGAGACAAAAATTGCTCCCAGCAAGAAGGCAGTCCCTGTATAGATTAAACTCTCTCTGTTGGCTGCACATAGCTGAGACTTTCCCTCCTCAGTGGTTGTCAATAGTGAGGCATGGGAAGGGGTGGGATTCTGCTGGTTTGGCCTGGTTCAGTCAAACTGGTATCTCCATGGATCAGCTGTGAGCAAACCAGTTTGTTCCAATGATCAGCTGTTGGGCCCACCCGCCTGTCCTGGCTCTAGTCTGTGCTTTATATCCTGATTTTCAAGCTCAGTTGATTCATGTGGCACAGTGGATTGCTGCCCATCAGCTGTTTAACACAGAGAGATTGCTGGAGAAGGTCAGTAGCAAAGGCTCTGTGGTGCGCGAAGCATGCATTTGGCACATGCTCATCGAACCAGTTGTTACCGGTTGAATCGCACTTCTGGGCACGGGGCTTGCTTGCAGAGTCAGCATCTTTCCACTTGCTTGTGAGGTGCTTACTTTGCAAGGATGCAGGATTCTCAGGCTGTGGGGAGCAGAGGGAGGAGTTGCCCTGATTCTTGGCACTGTACCAGCTAAAGAAAGACCAGTCTGGTTGAGGAATGACCTGGGAGGCATCTGTGTTGGATTCATGGGCTGTTGAATCACTAGGTGCAATTCCTAGTAGGACTTCATCCACTTGTATCTTAGAACCTGGCTCCGAGGCCATGACATATAAATTATTTCTATTAAGTGGACTCTGATATATTTTTTTTAAATCTGGAACATTTTACTTTACTTTCAGCTCTGTTTTATCTGTGTATGTTGTTTTTCAGAATTTTCAAGCTTGGTAATTTTTAATAGTCTTTTAACTCTACCACTTTCTAATCTGAAAAATCAAGTCCAAAGATCTAAAGAATCAAGTCTCTGCTTCATCCTCAATCATTTCAGTTTCACATGCAACACTACAATTTTTATCTGTTTTTTCAACATCAAATATTTATCATTTATTATTTCAGGCAAGTAACTTACAGTTTTCCTGTTTTTCTTTTGCATCCAGTGCATAACACTTATTGAAATCAAGCTAGCAAGAGAGTAGTCCTTGGGTTACAACCTGAAATGGGATTGGAATTTCCACTCCTAAGGGAAACATCATATAACTATTCTATTTAGCAATGAAAATTGCATCAACCCCTGTTTCTGTTAAGTGAGAACTTCATGTAACCATGACTTGTGATTTCTGCTGTTTTCTTCATTTATTTTGTTTATTGGAAGCTGGCTGGGAAGGTCACAAATGATGATCATGTCTCATTTCACCCTGATCCAAGCCATTCCCAGTTTCATCCCTTCCAACCCCAAGCCTCAGATATTCCAAAGCAAGGATGCTTTCAGGGGAGCACTGAAGCAGAAGAAGCCAAACTCACTCATCCTGTCCTGAACAAATTGCCTCTGCTTCAACTCCACTACCCACCTATCCCCCCACCTCTACCCAGTATGCTAAGATGGACAGCACTGTGTTTATTACCTGCTGCCATTGCCATTCCCACCCTCCCAGTAGACCTTCTTCACTGTTGTCCTCTTCAACACTGCCATCATATTCTTCTTCCTCTTTGGCATTCCTTCACTTCCTCTCTTCTGGCTTGCTAATGTCAATACATAACACAGTGGTTTCCCCAGCACTGGGCTCAAAATCTCCCATTGCTGCCATTCTATCCCTCACCACCATGGAATTTGAGGCCAGCCAGCATTGCTAGTCAATGGGAGATGAGGTAACATGAAGAGGAAAACTCCATTTAATTCCTTCCCCAGGTTCATTGTGGCATTCCTGATTATACTCCTACAGCTTCCATCTGAGGAGCTGTGATTGCAGAATGGTTGGAAGGCATAGTGTAGGCTAACTCTGCCCAGTGCCAGGAATTCGATCCTGATCAGCTCAAGGTTGTTTCAATCTTCCAGTAAAATGAGGACCCAGATTGTTGGGGAAATATGCTGATTCTTTGAATTGCTTAGAGAGGGCTGTAAAGCACTATGAAGCACTATTGCTATTGCTATGAGACAGTCTGTATATCAGGGTTCCAACCAATGCCCTAATTAAATCATGAACCTCAGGACAAGCTTCAAAAGAAATCCAGTTATTTATTAGGAGTTTCATGTCAGCTCAGACCAAGTGAAGCCAACTCTGACTTCACTTAATTTGTGCTTTGGCTCTGACCCTGTTTCCCCCTCCCCCCAAGATGTGTCATCAGTCACATTCCCCAATGAAGCAATTTAATGGGTTGTAGAAGTCACTCCCTCTGACCACTGTGGGCCTCTGTGGAAATGATCTTGATGTTGCTGGCTGAAATGTGCTTTGTTTTGACTGAAATGCAAATTCCTCGATGCAGCTGTGAGATTCGATTCCCCATCATCCTTGCCTATGGCAACTGGAGGGCAGATCAGGACTACTTCACAAGTTGACACTGGACTTAGAGAAATTGACTAATAAGAGTTAGGTAGAATATTGGCTGTAACCTGATTCTTCCAGTCTAATAGTTGTTAGAAAATTTAACCAGGGTAAAACCCCACAAATAAATTATAGCAAAATTAGTGTAGAATGGCTTTATTTAAATTACACCAATTAGTAAGCTATTGGAAACCTCTCTTGAAATGATCTTTTCTCTTTTTTTGCAAAACTATGATTAACCTCCTGTATTTCGCTAACTGAAGATAAGCACAGTCACTAAATAACACTCCCAACCCTTCTCTTTCCTCATGATTTGCCTATGCCTGCTGCTCATTTTTCTTTGTAAGCTCTAATATATGTTTAACATATATCTTAATTATTTAATTACAATGGCATAATTGTATAATTGTAATGCATTGTGTGTGTTAGCTGGAAAAAGTCTGGAGATGCTCACAGAATGACATTGGGTAAACAGGATAATAACAACACTGAGAGGGAAAATAAACACAATAAGGAAAGCTAATTTAGAAGCATTTAAGAAAAATGGGTGTTTAGGAAAAATAAAGTGGTTGTGAGGCTTTCTATCATCTCTTATGCCCATAAGCCTAGATTGCCAAAATAAGAAACCATAGTTTTATGATCATGTCTTTGATGCTTTTCACAGATTCCAACTTTACTACAATTCTGCTTATTTTGAAGCTCTAGCTGACATTATAAATGTCTTACGAGTGATTTGGATATGACTGAGATAAAACTCTACATAAAGCAAAGGTCATAAATTTTAGTGCTTTTTCTTGCAAACATTAGCAGGCTGGAATAGGTTTGAAGATTAATCTATAAATATAATTATTTTCCAAGTTTCAACATGAATGACAGAAGAAAAGATGTTACCTTTTTCTATAGCAATACCTTTGTCAATATTTATCTTTCTCATTCTATTATATACAGGAGATAAAGAGATAGATGATAGATGATTTTATTAATTTATTATTCAGATATAATGTTTCCATATAATCTAAGTGACAATTACTGTGATTAGAAAAGGGTTGAAATCAATAACAAAACTACAAAATAGACTGAGGATATATTTCCATATTAACTGGGAATGAAGAGATTTGAACTCTTAAAACATCTGGAAAAGTTTTCATTAGAAGAAAGATAAAAACACAAAGCACATATCGGAGTTCCAAGCTGGACATTAACATTATTAAAACACCAAAGTAGATAAAATATTTCTTCCTTTCTTTTATTTTCTTTTTTAGATTACCCATATTTATTTAGTAGCACATAATTATCTCTTCTTCCCAAATAAAATCAGTTTCTACAAACATTGTGAAACTTCCTTTTTTTCTTTCTGGGGGAGGGGAAAAGGGGTCATGCTGGGGATGGAGTTCTTCTAGTCCTTTCAGCAGTAACATGGGCTGAAAAATATTTGCCTTTGCAAGAGCATTTAATGCAGTTGCTTGAAGAACTATGGAATGTTTATAGGCTGAGTCTGTAAAACCAGATACTACTAGATTCATTGAAATATATTGATAGGTAATAAGTAATTAATTATATGCAGGATATCAGTCCTGTAGGTTCATTAGAATAAAGTGGGATCTAGTTTTTTTCTTGTCACGTTAAGGAAGAGATCTTGCACTCCAACCCTTACTTCTGAAGGTACCATAATGGAGGCAATATTATTTTTCAATAATATCTAGGAAGTCAAGCAATTTGAAGAAAAGTTAACTTCTATCCTGATGAATGTGGATGTGGAAGAGGAAGAGGAAATCAGAAGTCATGTAGGGCAGAGGTGGTATTCAGCAGGTTCTGACCAGTTCTGGAGAATCAGTAATTTTGAGAATCAGTAATTTTAAAATCAGGAAATTTTGAATAGTTCGGAGAAGGGCAAATACCACCTCTGACTTGCCCCACCCCCAACTATTCTCTGCCTTCGGAGTCCCAGCTGATGGGTTCGATCTTCTTTTGTTGCCCTGCACAGGAAAATGGAGCTGGAAAGCAGGTTAGTGGGTGGGGAGGGAGTGGGGATTTCTCAGTATCCTTCCCCTGCCATGCCCACAAAGCCACACCACACCCACCAAACCATGCCCACAGAACCAGTAGTGAAAATTTTTGAATCCCACCACTGATGCAGGGGTTTAAATATCTTAACTTGGAATGATTTGGAATGTATGGTTAGCATTTCCATTAAAATGTTTGTTTTTTAAACACAAAACACACAAAAAATGGATGGAGAGCAGTATAATTTTTCTGCTAAGAAAGGGAATGTACATTCCAAATGAACTCTTTAAAAATGAAGGATAAAAATGGAGACTAATTCTACCAGTTTGGGGAAACTTTTTTCAGGGCAGCAGTTTGCTTCTTTTTCTCTCCGGTTTTTTTTTTTTTTTTNATTTTAATATTCTCAGCAATGGTCATCCTGGCTGAAGAATGTTAGTAATTGACCCATAAGGGACTAGAGGCTAAAACATACAATGAACGGATGCAGAAACTGGGCTTGGCTAGTCTAGTGAAAACAAGAACCAGGGGACACATGATAGCAGTCTTCCAATATTTGAGGGGCTGCCACAGGGAGGAAGGGGTCAAACTATTTTCTAAAGCACCTGTAGGCCAGACAAGGAATAATGGATGGAAACTGAACAAGGAGAGATTTAACCTGGTAATAAGGAGAAACTTTCTGATAGTGAGAACAATCAACCAATGGAACAGCTTGCCCTCAGGAATTGTGGGAGCGCCATCACTTGAGACTTTCAAGAAGAGATTTGACTGCTATTTGTCAGAAACGGTGTAGGGTCTCCTGCTTGGGTGGGGGTTGGACTGGAAGACCTACAAGATCCCTTCCAACTCTGATTATCTGTTATCATACACCTAAAAGGCACCTGGATTGGATTAGGCTGCAACATAATATACAAGATTTGGAGAGAAGACTGACATTGGAGAGAAAAATATTTCTCTGATCAGACCAAATTCCAAAATATGTACTTTTTAGCACAATTGATTGCATTCTTAAATCAGGTAAAAGTCAAAGAAGAAAGATTGAAAATACTTATTTTTCCTTTATTAAGGATACTAATGGATGTACAGCAGTATACGTAAATGAAACTGGAATTTCAAACATTCTCAGCACTTTAAATATAAAAGAATATTAATGACAACTTTAACTAGTATTTGATTGCCTGCAGAAGAAAAAGATAGTCGTGTTGTTTCATTCTTTTAATCTTTCCCCATTCTCCTCTTTATTCTTGACCTTGTGTCATACTATGCCTAAAGAATGACAGCATCACCTTCTTAGAGAAACCTACCTCACACTTTGAAAACTGTTGATATAAACAAATGTTGAGACAAGAAGTAAAATTTGACTCATGTCATCACTAGAAGCAGAGAGGGAATATTGACAACAAGAAGTTTTGGTACAGAAGGGTCAGTTTTTTACACTCTTGAATGCATTCATTGTTTCTGGCAGTCAGTTCCCATGGACATGTGACACAGTTCAAAAGTGGAACTTTTAAACACAACTGTGTCTAAAATTCTGGCTTTTGCTTTGTGGCAAGTTCTTAATTAACCACACAAAGCACTCTGCAAAATTTTTAATGAGAAATTCTGACCCATTTTAGTGGACATGAATAAATATCTGATGCCTTCAAAATGGGTATTTCACAGCTGCTAATATTGTTAGTTCACTGAAGTTAATAAACCCACAAAGCTAATTAAGAATTACATATCCATCAACAATACTAAAATTATTCTTTAAGGGCTGCCTCCGTACTGCCAGATGAAACTCTGCCTACATTAAATCTAACAGAATGAATCCTACTAATACCCTATGTATGCATTGCAGCATTTCATTATAGATTTACAAAGAGTCCTCCTTGTTATACTCCTGTTTTAAAATTTTAATAGGATGAGTCTTCAGAATACTATCAAGCCTTTCAAGTTTTGAGTTAATCGGTAGTTCTTTTGCTGTTCATTTAAATTGTCTTTTTGTGGATAATGGAATGCTGCCAGAGGGTTTCTATTTTACTGTCATCACCACATTTTATCTGCTTTTATTGCCAAGTTGGGATATGGTAGCAGTCAATGCAGGAATCTTCAATAAATTTTCTGGGTAACTGAACATTCTTGACAGTATGAGAGCAAGCCATAGTGCTCAAAGAATACATCTTGCCCATTCACAAAAAGGGGCTGCCAAAGGGGTGTCTGACCAGTCCCAAAATATAGTTTAGCAGATGATAAACTGGTCAGGTTGCTTCCTGCCACACTCTGTACATCCTGGAATATGTTGTGATAAATACTGAGTAGCAAGCCATGAGTTGATATACTTAAAAACAAGCATTGGAACAAAGTCACCTATCATTTTTATTTTATTTTAAAAGTAATGTGTTAAATGTTATACCTAAAATACTAAAAACTAATGCAAACTAAAAAAGAGAAAATGAGGAAAAAAGAATAAATGGTGTAAGTGGAGAAAAATTAAAAAGAAAGAAAAATAAGATTATAGTAAAGGAAAGAAAGGTACAATGAAGTGACTTCCAATCTTCATCACAAAGAAGTATAAATAATTTTAGGAACTTTTCACCTCTTACTGTAAATGATAATAATTGATCTTTTATTCTCATTTATTATTTATAAACAAATTGATAGAGCTTTACCATTTCAGTCTTGATGTCAGGTAAAATCTATGAAGGTTTATTAGAAATGACAACATGTTATATTAATCTTGATCAAATAAACTAACTCTACATTCCTTCCTTTTTAAAAAAATATTTAGTCCATTCATATAATACTGTAGAACTTGATTTCTCATCATTTCTTCTTTGTCTCTTCTCATGAGGATTCTTCAAAACTTGAACAAATCTATTTTGTAAGTCCAGTACAGAATACTAGTCAATATCTTGGCTTATTATTTGTATGTCACTTTTAATTATTTAAACATCAGTCTTTTTCTTTTGTGTGTCCAGTATAATATCTATTTCCATTCATTCTTTAACCTTTCTTTGTAAATCTACTTTCAGCTCAAACTCTTGTCAGGTAAAATTTGTTCTTGATCCTCTTCCGTAGAACCAATTAGACACAATCTATTGATATTTCTGCAGGTATTTCTGTTGACAATATTAATATTAACTTTTGTCTCAATTTTTCAAAATCCTTCTATAATATTTCCAGTGTTAGAATATTTTAAGGGCCTGTCACATTGGCCAACGGATGCAAAACGTTTGTAAAAAGGACACTGCGGACGAGAAAATGTTCCATCCATTGTTATCCGCTCTCAAAAGTGCTCCGAATTTGCATAACCAGAGCGGACAACAAACGGAAAGGAATGGATGGGGGAGGACATAGCCAGGATGGAAAGTGGATGCCCCATGGAAGCCTACTGGCTGGAAGCAGATGGGAGCAGATGGCACATCCGCAGGGTTTCCGGGGGAGCACAGCAAAGCAGACGCACAACGGAAGGAACGGATGCAGAGCGGATGCCGAGTGGTAGAAGTGGATGCAGAGCAGAAGCCTAGCGGATGCCTAGCAGATGCCTAGTGGGTGCAAAGCATTCACTGCGCATGCGGGGAGAATGCATTACGTCAGCCCTGCGGATATAAAGGGAAGCAGCTCGCAAGGAGGTCACCATTCAGAGGAAAGACCTGCTGCCAGACACAGTTCCAGCCAGCCAGCCAGCCAGCCAACAACCATGGAGAAGAAAGAAAGACCTCTGCCATCTGCTGCCAGCCCTGGCAAGAAGGACAGGGCTGCCATCCCACGCCTGGCCCTGACTCTGCTTCTGCTGGGGCTTTTGCTGCTTGGGGCTGACTCTTCTGGTGCTGGAGCTTCTGCTGGCGCTGCTCCTGGTGCGGGGGCTTCTGCTGGTGCTTACTCTGCTGGTGCAGCTCCTGGTGCTGGGGCTTCTGCTGGGCTTACTCTGCTGGCGCTGCTCCTGGTGCTGGGGCTTTCTGCTGGAGCTTACTCTGCTGGTGCTGCTCCTGGTCCTGCTGGTCCTGCTGGTGCTCCTGGTGCTCCTGGTCCTGCTGGTGCTGCTGGTGCTCCTGGTCCTGCTGGTGCTCATGGTGGTGCTCATGGTGGAGCATGAGGATGAGGTGCAGGAATGGCTGAGGGGAATGAGTATCTCTGGAGAAAGGGACACAGACTGTATCGGGACACCAAGAAGAAGCAGGCAGCTTGGAGAGACAAGGCAGAGAGCTGGGTGTACACTGCGAGAACTACTCCTAGGATGGTGGAAGCACATGCACACCTGGTATGGGAACTGCACCTCAAGAATCTGGCTAGGCCACGGTCAAGCTGACGGACCGAGAGACCTATGTGATGGCCAAGTGCAGCTTCTTGGAGGGTGAGATCTGCCACCGAGGAGCAGCCACTCTGACAACCCTCTCTCTCAGGCAGCCTGCTGAGAGCCAGTTCCTTCTGGCCAAGAGTCAGCTCCTGTGTCCAGGCAGGTATCTGTGGAGTGTGCCACGACGGAGACCCCCCGACAGCTGCACTCCCCGTGGTGGAGCATGTGGAGGACCCCCTGACGCAGTGGGAGCAAGGAGAGGGCACTTCCACCAGAGAACAACCCACATCCACCCCCAGCTCCACCTCCACAGAAGCAGGCAGAGAGGAGACCAGAGGGCCAGAGCCACACTGTCCTGCTGGAGATCAGGGACACCATCAGAAGCAGTGTAGATCTCCTCTCTCAGCTGGTACACACCGACGTCCCATCCTCCAACTGCAAGCCCTTCCTCACCTACGTCAACCAGACCCTCATGAACATGTCGGAATCACAGTACCAGGTGATCAAGGACAGGATCACTGGTCTTCTTCACAACCCTCCAGACCCAGCTGATCCTGCTCCCAACCAGTACAGGTCTGCTTCTCCACCCCAGGTGATGTCACTGCCCTTCCAAGGCTTTCTGCAGCCCCTCACCTACCAAAGCTATGGCTACCAAGAACTACAGATGCACAGGCAGCCCTTCCCAGTCCAGTCACAGGTGCATCGAATGCCACCGGTGCCACCGGTGCCACTGATGCCACTGATGCCACTGATGCACCAACACCACATATGCCACCCACGCCTCACCTCGCTCAGCTGCAGACCAGAAATCCCCACTACACTCCTCCTTCTTCCACCCCACAGCCAAGCCCGGCCTCAGAACATCTGTCATCGGTATTGGGCTGACACCCCATGTCCTGGAGAAAGGGCTCTCAACATCACAGGACTGAGCCAGCTCTTTGAGAGCTTCCTCCACACAACATACCCTGTTGTCCTCTCAGGGCCAGGCACCCCAATGACGCCTCAGACCAGCACTCCAGTAGCAGCTAACTCCACAGCACCTGGACCCTTTACCCCTGAGACTGGGCACACCTCAGAGTGACCAAGAAGAGTGCCAGAGACTGGGTGGCTACCTGTTGACTTTATCTTTGCTTGGGACACTTGGGTCATTTTGCTTTTTATTAATAAAGCTTGTTATTAATAAAGATTATCTTTGCTTCACACACTTGCTTCATTTATTTTAGTAAATAAAGTCTTGGTGAAAACTTTTAGAAATGGTTTAGGCCTTTGCATGCTTGTGGATGGGTTAAGATAGAGTGGGATGGGCAGGGATATCTGTGGAATGGGTAATAGCTCTGGGAATGGCAGGGATACCTTGTGGATGGGCAGGGATACCTTTGGATGGGTAATAGCTGTGGGATAGATAAACCTCCAGTGCAAGCATAGTGGGACTGTCTGGTCCACCCTCCCAGGTGCCGCACCAATGGCCCTTTATTATCAATAACAATGTAATCATTGATCCACACATTTCAACATAAACACAACTCTTTATTAAATGCCCTGTTCATTGTAGGCCCACTCAACATACATGGCCCAATCTCATCATTGTGATGAGACAGGCTGAAGGAAGCATCCATTAATCATCTATCATCCTGTCTTGCCCACTCCACTGCTCCAGCTGGGGAGTTGCACCAGTGTTTCAGGAGGTTGCGCTGCTTCTTCCCTTCACGTGAAGCAGAATGGAATTGAATGACTCCAGATCTCTAAAAGAGGGAATGTCTGATATGCCAGTGCTGTGCTATCTGCATGGTGAAAGCCGAGAGCTCTTCAGTCTCCATAGTAAAAGTGAGATGAAAACATTTCCAAACATTGACTTTCTCTAAATCTTTAAAAGCAGTTTTAATCCAATCCCAATCAACTTCAATTCTGTTGACCTTGAACTAGTTATAAAAGGCAGAGAATATCATAAACCAATCAAGGCTCTCTCCAGCTGATCAATAGAAGAGTTAAAAAATAACATTCAGTCAGTGCCTTATCCAATGAGCAGTCACACTTCAAACTGTAACATAAAAATCTTGTTCCATTCTATAAAACAAGAACAGAATTTAAATTACTAGAACATATTTTCAGGACATATTTTGGAAATTTTCCTTCTCTCTACTACTAGAAGCTTCGAGGGTTTCCTATTAGATAATAGTAAGCCATAACAGACTTGTAGTCTAATCCTGTCTAGTTATAGCAATGCAAACTCATGAAGGGCTGTCCACTATATCACTCAATAAATACAATTCTCTTCCCTGAGAAGTTTTATTTTTCTGTAAGCTTTTTATTCCAATGGCTATATTTTTTGGAACAGCAACTGTGGAAAATAAAATAATCTTTACACCCATCCATCCCAAAATTAAAAGGGTAAATTTTTCCAGAATGCAGTAATAAAATCCTTCTGATTCGAGTTTGGTGTAGTGATTAAGACACCAGTCTGGAAACCTGGACACCATGAATTCTAGTCCCCCTTTAGGCATGAAAGTTGACTGGGTGACTTTAGACAAGTTACTCTTTGTAAGCCCAGTTCATTTCATAAGGGTGTTGTTGTGGGAAAAATATCGGAATAAAGGTATATTAGGTATCGTAAGCTCACCACATTGAATTGTTTATAAAATAATAAACACAGGATTTGGAAAAACTTTTTCTTTGAAAAATTAATCTGCACAGATGACTAAATGCAATGACTCCTTGAAGAGGAAGAAGCATTTATTTTGTATGCACATAAGGCAAACAGCCAGTTTTCCTTAAAGTACTTTTACCCCACCTAATCTTTCATCTAATCATCTTAGATGGGTTTACCAATGAATCCTTTGTTCTCCCTGCTTCTTTGAAGCCTAATCCTTTTCTCTAAGACCAATATCCATTCTTGATTTTGTTTTTCTTTGCAGTTGTGTGTGCTTAATACAGTCTTAGTAATATTTTAAACAATTAAGGCTGTTATCTGTAGCATAAATAGAAGGCTTAGCAATTTCAAGATCAAAGAATGGGCTAAGATGCCCTTGTGTTTTGTAATTAGCCAAAAGTAAAGGTATTTTCTTCTATTGGCTTTGCTCCTATAACTGAGTTGATGAAAGAAAAAAAAGTTGAAAATGGTTTGAGGTGTTCTGGATATTGCATGAGGGTGGATGGATGGAGGAACTGCCTATTTGGGGGCTGGATTTTTCCTGACATACTTTAGGATAAGAGAAGTGAAGATTATAGTTAGAAGGGGAGAGCAAAAATCTGAAGTCTAGCCACTTCCAGATGGCAAATTATGAGATTCAAAACACAACATTTAGATGATGTTAAGAAGTGTATCTGCTCTCCCCTTCAGCCCAGGAAATAAGCTTCTTGGCTGAGCCCCTTCTCTATCCTTTCTATACCTTCATAATATCAACCAATTTCCTTGAATTAGCATTCTATAAATGTTTAAGTTAATAAATATGGCATGTATGAGGGATGTATGTGATTAGCCTTCCATGAAAACATTAAACAGCCAAATAACATGTTGATCATTATACTGAAATTATACCCATTCATTAAATGACTAATCAGCTATTTCAATACAAGAACAAAGTGACTTTATTGATTAACCCTTAGTAGACCACTTTGTAAATCAATATTGGCATAATATTTTTGTATCAAATATTGACCTCAGTAAGAGAGGCTTTCTTCTCATGATAACATTGTGCTATAATTAGTGTAGGCAGTTTGGATTCTTCATGTCTTGATTCCTTCATTGTCATTAAAGTTTTCTAGTAGTAATATCTTCTGCCTAAAATTATGTATTTGATATTAACACAGTTGAGAAAGTCCAGAAATATTTCACAAGAAGAGTTCTCCACTCCTCTATTCATTGCAGAATANAGGTTAATCACACCAAACTTGATTGCAGAAAATACGACTTCAGCAACAGAGTAGTCAATATCTGGAATACTCTACCTGACTCTGTAGTTTCTTCCCCAAACCCCAAAAACTTTAACCTTAGACTTTCTGCTATTGACCTCACCCCTTTCCTAAGAGGTCTGTAGGGGACATGCATAAGCGCACCAACGTGCCTACCATCCCTGTCCTATTGTTTCTTTTATTTTTCTTATATGTATCAATGTATTCATAACTATGTTTTTACTTATACCTATTATCTTGTAAGCAATTGACAAACCAAATAAAATAATAAATAAATAAATAAAAATGTAGTATCTTATTTAACACATAATTGCAGATTATTTATTTACATTTCCTACTTTTATTTTTTTCTAAATAACTCAAGATGATGAATAAACCTATACTCCTTCCTCCTTCTCTTATTTCTGTACAACAACCACCCTCCGACATGAGTTGGGCTTAGTAATTATCCCAAACTTACCCAGCCAGCTGGACGATAATTCAGATTTCCTGGTTTCTAATCTGGTACCTTAATTACTAGACCAAAATGTCTCTCCTAGTATTATGGTAAAAACGATTAAGAATTTTGATAAGAATAATTCTGAATTAGTTGCCATTGGACTAGAGAGGTATGGCTATATCTAGTAGAGGTATGGCCATATCCAGTAATATCCAAGAGTGCCCAGAAAGTTAAACCTGTCTGGCCAAAATAGAAATACCTGAAGAAAATTTGGTTTGCTCTCTTGCTCAAATATTATTAATATTCCCAGAAAATTCTTGCCTCAACCATCACTCAAGGAATGAAGTCCATCACTTCTTATTCAAACAAAACAAAAAGAACAAGAAAAGCATGGCCCCACCTGGATATAAATTTCAGCTAATCACTTACCACTTCATTGTAGCCCAATAAAAGTGGTGTCTTTTATCCTGCCTTTTCTTCTGTTCCTTTGTATAATCTTAATTAGGAGAGCATGAGGAAATGAAGGAGAGAAAGAAAGAGAGAAAATATATCTCACTTTTTAAAATTAATGAGAGTCTCTTTCAAAAGCAAAAATAGTTTTGAATTATCTCAATATATGCTTTTTAATTTTGTATCTTGTAGACCACCAGAAGCAAATAAATAAATCTGATATGAAATACAAGTAATAATTACAATCCATCATTAATTTGTAGTCATGTTTCCACTGATGCATCTTCTATGAATATAGTTGCAATACCTTAAGGCTAGGTCCCACTGGCCGACGGACGCAAAAGATATGCATTAAGGACACAGCGGATGAGCAAAATTTCGGGGGTGGCTCCATCCATTGTCATCCGCTCCAAAATGTGGTGAAAATTTGCATAAACAGAACGGAAAAAACCGGAAAAGAACGGACGTGGGTAGTATGTAGCGGGGATGTTAAGCAGATGTTCATAGGTAGCCTAGCAGATGAAAGCGGATGGAAGCGAATGACACATCCAAAGGGGTTCCGGGGGAGAATTGCGAAGTGGACGCATAGCGGAAGGGGCAGATGCATAGCGGATGATGCGGATGCATCACGGATGCCTA
>BHFT01040375.1:0-16041 GCA_004320025.1 Laticauda laticaudata
AGTGTTCAGTATTGGAGATTAATTTGGTTCCCTCAAAATTAATTTTATGTCCTGTGGCTTTAAGGTGCTAGAAAAGGGAGGAAGTATTTTCTTCTTTTTCTTCTTCTTCTTCTTATGAAGAAGGTTCCCTCTCCAGAATGCTTCTTTTTATATCTACACTTACAGAAGTTTGTTTTTGCATCTTATTCCAACAATTCATAAGCTGGTGATTTTAAGCAATTGTACACAAACAAGTGCCCATTGTTAGGGTGAATTCTCTATGCCCAAGACCAGTCAATTCACAAGTAATTAATCAAAGATAAAATATTTTCCATTGGTGATTACAGTTTATTTGCAGAAAATGTGATTACTCAAAGGCTGCTGCTTCTTTCCTGATTTCATTCCTAATTAATCTGCATGTTCAAAAACATTAAAAAAGGAAATGGGATAATTACAACATGTAATAGTTACAGGTGTTACTTTTCCAAGGCTGCAGAAATTCATCCCTTCCCAAGTAGCAGGGAAAAATAAATAGTATTAATTGCAGTAATTGGCCTCATAATGTCCCTTTGTTATTTTGGGTGATGGAAAGTGGAAGCTACCATTTCTTAGCATTATCAACTGGAATTTGAACACAATGTTCCATGATATGCTTTGAGGGATTAAAACACCAAAAGAGTTTTACCTAACGGCACATCATAGGACAATTTGTCCAAAGAATCAAACAAAACATTAAACATATCCAGCAATATTAAGTAAATATACTAAGATAAACTTCAGAAATTGAAAGAAATTGGTGACATGGTTTTTCCCATTGTAGTTTTTCCTGGAGGCACAGTTGAATGGTAGTCCAAGTCCTGTAAGAAACCTAAAACAAATTACCAAAGTAAGATAAACAATATTAATCCCAGTGTCAGAGATGCACGTAACTCACCATATCCTTCTGCTCAAGAGGTTCCTCACAGCCAATTTTATGTAAGTTTTATGTATTAAAAACTCACCCTTTCACTGAAATGAAGTCCTACGGGGATAGTTAATGTTGTAACTAACAACAGTATGATAACAGTTCACAGGGTACAACAAAACATGACATACGTATCATGTAAAATTGTAAAACTGCCTTGCAGAAGCTATTTTTAAAATTCAAATCCAGGCTATTTTTAATTGCAGATCATTTTGAGGGCCTCTACAGTCAAGTGGAAAGGGACAATCAAGTTAGAGGGACAAGAATCCATTTTGGGGGGTATATTAATATAGGAAGAGAAAAAAGCTGAACATGTAATGACTCAAAAAACCACTGGATTCATGTATTTCAGTTTTTTCTTGGCAATTTAAAAATATGTGGACCTCAACTCCTAGAATTCCCCAACCAGCAAGACAAGTTTTATGTAGGCACTACAAATCCTCAGCCTCCACCCATTTAGCCATTCACCCTGCCCTACCATGCAGTTCCACAACAATCTGGAAGCCAGCTACATTTTTATTTGGAAGCAATTTTTAACATACTTATTATTATAACAGTTTATGTGAGAAGATCTTATGACTTTATATTGTCCAGGAAAGTTTTCATCCTTGTTATATTATTACATTTAGTGCAAATGGGTAATCATTTTGAAACAGTTATGGAAGATTGATTATATTGCAGCAGGTAACTGCTGCAATATTATTATATGCACAATAATGGAGAAATAGTGAAATGCCCATAATGGAAGAACAGAATGTGCATATGGCAGAATTTGCAGAAATGGAAAAAATTGACCTACTGGATCAGGGCTAAAATAATATGTGCTTTTATTGCTGAAAATGTAAAAATAATGAAATTATAATTTCTGATTTGTTGTCTAAAACAGTTGAATATGGGATAGATGGCAACCATGTAATATAATCTTAGGGAAGGGTCTAATAAGTCTGTTATTAACTGATGTAAAGAAGACTGGATGTTTTTTTAATTATGTTTCTCTCTTTTTCTTTTCTTTATCTGTATTGAGTCCCACACTTTTCCTTACCTTTTTTTCTTTTTCCTAACTTTCTTTTAATGTATATATGTTTTCATGTTTACTTTTTAATCAGGTTAATTTTTTTTATTAAAAAACTGTATTAAAAATATTTAGGTCAAATGTATTCAACCATGGATGCTTCTAATTTACCACCTATATGAAAATTGCCAGTGCTTAATTGGAATTGTCTACAATAACATATATTATATATTATAATAGCTTCTACTCCTCTAGCATGGAGGAGTCATTGCTAGGTTATGTTAACATCTAGGATGTTAGTGTTGTTTGACATTACTGAGCAATAAACAGATGACTGCCAGATGTTCAGCATCACATTGCTATAATATTTCCTTCACATTAGAGAAAAATGCCTATGGGTTAATGTTAATGTTTATTAAGAGTTTATTCATTTTACCCCCAAAAATGGATGGAGGAAAGGAAGAGAAAAAAAGAAAATTTTTAATAATGGTAAAATATTAACTGTTGCAACACTAGAAATTTGTTTATAACAATCATATTCCATTCTTTTGTCTTCAACATTGTAAACACAATGTTTTTTAGGATTCAGTTAAAATTCTTTTCTTTGAAACAATAAAAATTATTTCCACCTATGTTCATATATGCTGTCTTACTGTGTTAGTTTTCATTGTTAAACATTATTTTACTGGAACATGTATCAAAATTATGACAAATGATCTACGCAGACTTTCTATAAACCAGGAATTCCCAGACTGCATGATCTAATTTCCTGGGGGAGGTGCAGACTGCAATGAAGATGTGAATTTTTTTTAATGTCTTTATTAAAAATAAATTCTGTGTACATGAAGATTACACTAAACATTTAGGAACTGTGCTATAAACCTTTTATTTAATTTCTACAAATCTTCACTTTTGGCAGGCTACATTTTATGCCATTTTTGAGAGGTTTTTTTTCTTTGCAAAATTATCTCATGTTTAATGAAAATAAAAATCTTTCTAAAACTTAATTTATGATGTTTATTGACATTGTATCAACTTACAGTTCATTTAGCAATCATTCAAGGTTATGACAATTCTGAAAAAGTGATTTAAGACTGGTCCTTGCACTAACATCATCATACCTTCCTTGTGGTTACATGATTAAATCCAGACACTTGGCCAGTGTCATGTATTTATGACAGTTGTCGAATCCCAAGATTTCAGGATTGCTATTTATGATCTTCCCAACTGGTTTCCAATAAGCAAAGTCAAAGGGGGAGTCAGATTTGCTGAATGTGATTCACTAATGACCATGATGATTTGCTTAATGACTATAGCCAAAAAGTTGTAAAGTTGGGCATCACTCACTTAACCACTTAGTGATGGTAAACAGATTACAGATTACAGATTATCAGAGTTGGAAGAGACCTTGTAGATTATCTAATCCAACCCGCTTCCCAAGCAGGAGACCCTACACCATTTCTAATAGATGGGAGTTCAAATTCTTCTTGAAAGTCTCGAGTGTTCCAGTCCCAATTGGGGCTATTTGTCAAGACTATCTGTATCTTTTCTGATTTAACTGTTGATTGTACAGAACTTTTAAGTTTTTTTTAAAAGCAAAGCTAAAATGAATGGTACGTTTGGAGATTAATATATTCATTAAATTCTACCTTCTGAAACTTTAAAAAAATGTATATTGTTGAATCTTACTGACAATTTTTATATATTAAAACCCTTGCAGATTTTCTCAGTGAAATGAATGTGGAATTAAAATGATGGCATCACATACCAACACTAAATGATAGCAAGGCAGGTGATAATGAGCAGTCATAAAATGACAGAAAATTATTATTTTTCTAATTTATTGTTGTTGTTTTGGAGTATGCAGAGAAAAAATATTTTGGGGGATTTTCTGCATTAACATTCCAAAATAACTTGATGAGCAACTTGGGTACAGTGAAGCTTGCCTAAAAAGAGACAGTGTTGATTTTTAAAATTATTCTTAATTATGGATTTTTTCCTGGCAATCCAAATCCCTTTTAATTGCTTCACCTTGATGAAGAATAGCATCAAAATAGCTTTTTAATGTCAGTTCCTATACACACACTTTCTAGAAGGTAAGTTTTGCCAGTGGTCAATTCATGCTATCATCTCATATTTTTCATCACACTCTTAGAACACAACCTCAGTATGGCAGCTAAAGAGCTGCTGTTCCTTTTCATTAGAGAGACAAGATCAAGAAAAATAATGGTCATCTATCCACTCTTCATATGATAGAGCTTCATATTTCACAATTAAAAATAATTTAAAAAGAAGGATAACAGAAAACCTCTAAGTACCTTAAACCTCTAAGTACTAACAAACTCTACATTTGCTGCTCCTCCCTTAAAATCAATTAATTAAAGAAGGATAATTTCAGACAAAACTATTTTTGTCTGAAGAAGTAGCTAAAAAAACCCCAGAATGTACCTAGAAATGTACACTTTTTGCTTTCTATAAGTTTGTTAAAATAGTCTTGCATTTACAAATGGAAAACTTAAAACATGATGAGTCCCATATGGTTGCATTAAATCAGATGTGCCAGAAAACATCAAACTAATAATTGTTATCCTGGCAACAAAGGCAACAGAAAAAATGACAAAGAACTTAACTCTACACATAACACTTTAGGAGTTTCAAAGATATTAAAGTTGATTATATATACTGGTATGTCTGAAATTAATTTCTGGCAAAAGTTCTAAGTTCTGTTATTTTGTTGCTGTGTCTAATGTAAAAACTGGAAACATGTATCCTATTACACTGTTTTTGTACTATTTAAGTAATAAGATACCTTTTTGCTTTCTGCTTTTTATTATGTTTCCAATTATTTTCACTTCCAACTTTTGCTCTTTCATACAAATTGTGATTATTATTTATTTATTTTCTGAGTAAATGCTTCAGAATCCATTGGCTTTTATCTCAATTACTTCCATATGTACTGTAGTACAACTTTTCATAGGTGATCAAATATACATCATCAGTATTGTCAACAAGCACAAAGAACTGAACAATCTGTTCTATTTTGTTCTATTCCACCTTTATGCTAAGACTCCACTCTTGTAGTACTAATGGAAAACTAGTGGTCCAGTTCAATCTTATGCAATACCAATGATATGAACAAATAAATTTATATGTAAGTCGGGCAATAAAACTTGCTCTATAATATGGTCTGTTTTTAATGTTTGATTCCCCTTTTTAATGAATTATCTGTAGGTTTTATACTTTCTATCCTTCTTATGAATAAAAACACTGCTCAACCCATTTTCCAAAGCATTTTGAAGACATTTTCAAAAGCAATCTGATGTCAGGGTGAAAACTACAATTTAAACAAACTTCAGTTGCAAATACATTGATCTTATTATAATTAGTCTGTAATTATTTTAGATCAAGAAAGAAATCAAGTTATATTGCAGCAGACACAATGAAAGAATCAAATGAGTGTATAGGAATGCACAAAATTGTTGGGTATCAATAACAACAATTTGTTCTATTATTTATGACATATGCTAGACACACTGAAGATCTTCCATAGCAGTGATAAGATAAAGGGAAAAAAGAAAAGGTGAAGGTGGGGGTGAAAGTAGAGGAGGAGGAGGAGGAGGAAGAGGAGAGGAGGAGGAGGAGGAGGAGGAGGAGGAGGAGGAGGAGGATTAACACTGTTATTGGCATTACAATGAAATCACCATTTCACATAAAATAAATTGTGCGAAACAGTTATAGTTTTTCCACTTTTTTGTCTGAACTTCAAATTGAAGTACTATTTGCCTGAGCTAATCCTAAAGTGGCAATTACATCTGAACAGTATTTTTATAGCAAAATTTCCTTTCTCCCTCCCTCCCTCCTTTTCTTCCTTCCCACCTGCCTGCCTTTTCATCCTGTACTGGTAAAAAACCCATACCTTTCATGCCATGACATTGATCTGAAGAATTATCATTTAATTATAGAAATTAACTAATTATCTTTCAAAAGTTTCAGAGTGCTAAATATCATAACTGGTAAATCAAATATTGCCAACAATTCTGTGAAGTGAATAAATTAATGGATGCCTTAAAGCACTACATATAAAATAGAATAGAATAGAATTCTTTATTGACCAAGTGTGATTGGACACAAGGAATTTGTCTTGGTGCAAAGGCTCCCAGAATACATAAAAGAAAATATACATTCGTCATGTATACTTGATGCCTTGTTTAGGAAATTATATGTATGTACTAAAGCTTCAGGCTAGATTGAGTACAGGATCATTCTTGCTCAATATTACCATTTCTTTTTTCAACTTCTATGCATGTAGTTGGAAGTGTGAAGCAGAGATGTTCTTGCATCTATGATCTTAACTCTGCTTGCCTAAGCTGTTTCTGAACCATGTTTGAGTTCTAGCATATCTGTCTGTCTGTCTGTCTGTCTGTCTATCTAGTCATCTATCTAATCTAATTTTTGTATACTTCATGTCCTAGCAAACTTTTAAAAAAAATCTGGACCTTTAACTGAGTGTAGAAATCAGTTACTATTTTCTTTATTTTCTTTTAAAAAGGAATTTTAGTATAAATCATAACCTCTACAAAAAAATGGAAGGTAAAGTGTATATCTCTCATACATTTGATTATCTTATCCCAGCTCTTTCCAGAATGAACCTCTGTGATGAGTAGGTGATGAAATGCCAATTAAAAGAAGTAAACTAGGGTACTAAGAAACAACCAGTGTCAGGAATTTGAATGGTGCAAATAGAAAGAGGTGTCTGAAGGACGTGCAGGGTCCAGGCTTATGTTTATTTGCTAAGATCAGTTACTGCTACCACAGAGAAAAAATTACAAACATTTCTAGTGCTAAGGCAAAGTTGTGTTAAAGGGTATAGAATATATTAAACAGTGGTGGGATTCAAATTTTTTTACTATCGGTTCTGTGGGCGTGGCTTGGTAGGTGTGGCTTGTGGGCGTGGCAGGGGAAGGATACTGCAAAATCTCCATTCCCTCCCCACCCCATTAACCTGCTTTCCAGCTCTGTTCTCCTGTGCAGGGCAACAAAAGAAGACCTAGTCGATCAGCTGGGACTCAGGAGGCAGAGAATAGATGGGGGCAGGGCCAGTCAGAGATGGTATTCTGAACTATTCAAAATTTCTGCTACCGGTTCCTGAACTACTCAAAATTTCCACTGCCAGTTCTCCAAAACTGGTCAGAACCTGCTGAATATCACCTCTGATGTTAAAGATGTTTAAAACACTTTAGTGATTTAATCAAATTTCACTTTTTTTTGCTAATTGAATGTCTATCCTATCATATTTACTTTCCTCATTCCAATTATATTATCTTTGAGAGTTAACAAATCTGTAAACCACTCCCTTGAAAGATTTAGTAATGACAACAGAACAAAAAAAGGGAAAGATAACAATGATGGTAGATAATAACATGGTATTGGGAAAATATGTCACTCACAAAAAATTAACAATATATTACAATACAAAACATTAACAATATGAGCACATCAACTATAGTGAAACAGAATCTTTATTCTTTCTTTTTTAAAAACCCAGTTGTGTTTCAGTTCTATCTTTTTTCCATCCTGATTTTGTATTAGAAATACTGATTGTTTTCCCATGCCCATTTGGCATTTTACAAAGATTGTTTTTGTATCTGTGCCCAATTACCTTTATATAATTCACACTGAATCAGTGAGTTTTGAATAGAAGGATTCTACTGTTAACTCAATGAAACTTATATTTAAATGTATACATTTTTGCATATACAGTATGTATGTCCCTGTGTGTACACATATACATGCATATGTAGGCACATATACATCTAGATAATAAATAATGTGAAGGAAGAATATTTTTAAAAACTTTGGATGCAGTATTGGCAAGAAATGTTGCAAATGTAGCAGCAAGTATTTTGGACAGGATTAGTATGGTAGCATTTGACTAATACGTGCTTTTCAGTGCATAATCTAATGCACGATTGATTTGCAGTCCATAGTATTAATTTCAAATTCCCCGAGAAACAGTTTGATGCAGTAGCTTGCCACATTTCTTTCCTGCAGCTTTCATTTTGCTTCCAGGCTTAGTAAATGAACATAGGAAGAAAGAATAGATTTGTCATCTTCAGTAATGACACAATGGAAGCCAAAGAGAATGAGAAAGAGAGAGAGAGAGAGAGAGAAAGATGACAGACTATAAAGAGCCACCTATACAGAATAATTGGAAGTAAATGACTAAAATACAAGACACAAATTCAAAAATTAATTAGCACCCAATTTTCATAATATATAAATCACTTTAAATTTGAGAACTAAGTTTATAACTCTTCCCCAAGGTGATTTGATGCATTGAGCTCTGAGGGTAAAGGTTCATTCTCCATGCTTGTGGGATGGTTTTTGAATGTTCTGTTACCAGGCTAGGTAACATAACCTAGTAATGAAATGCTTGGAAACCAATCAACAAGCTCAGAGAACGAAACTTCATCCTCATACCACACCCAAGTTAATAGATTTTCACCACTATTTCAAGTATTGACCTCTGCTGCTGTCCTATGGTCTCCTGTCCTACATTATTTTATTAAATTTGGCCTACTCCAAAAACATTATTTGGTTAAATTTAATTAAAACTAAATATTATTAAGTGTAATTAATATGATTACTCCCTTAGGTTGATAAAATTCTTCTTTCTCTGCCTGCTTTGAAAATTGTATTAAATATTTGGTGCTATTGGGAAGCATATTATATTCATCTTGAATGTCCCAGTTTCAGGAATGTTAGCTGAATAAAGCAACAAACAGTTCTGTTGCAGCTCTTTTTCTTCCTCCAGCTTAGTTGGTAGGCTGAACTTTAATTCTGGACTAGGCTTGTTCCAGAGCTGCAGTAGTGAACCATGGTTATTTTAGACAGTGCATAAAAAGATGATAGACTGTTTTAATATTGATACTGGTAAATAAAGGGGACAAAATAAATACTGGGGACAAAATAAAGGCAATGTCATGAGGACAAAGGAGCGGGAGAAAAAAGATTGCCAAGACACTTTTTAATATAATTGATTGCAACTGGGAAAAGGCTTTTGTTCATGTGGCATGAAGCTATTATTAGGACCATTTACATTAAAAGCATAGAAAAGTCTGTGTTGACAAGTATTATTGTTTGGAATTTATGTCAAATGCAGTGAATATTTCAAGGAAGGCTTGCAAAGGATCTGCTAGACTAGATTCAAATCTTGGTAGATGCAGAAAATTATCTAGAGACACTTTTGCACTGACATACATAGCAGGACAGTTACAAGGATAAAATCAGTGGTGGGATTCAAATTTTTTTACTACTGGTTCTGTGGGTGTGGCTTGGTAAGTGTGACAGGGGAAGGATCAGTGGTAGGATTCAAGTTCTGTGGGCATGGCTTGGTGGATGTGACAGGGGAAGGATACTGCAAAATTCCCATTGCTTCCCCACCCACTAACCTGCTTTCCAATTCCGTTCTCCTGTGCAGGGCAGCAAAAGAAGACCCAGCCAATCAGTCAAAGGTGGTATTTGCCATCATGACATCATCTTTCAGTGCCACATCATCAAGAAAAAGTAACTTACATTATTTATCATTATTATGTTCAGTATGTTATTTTACCATCATCTTGAGAGCCTATTTTAAAAGAAGATTGGTAGATATTACAAGATAAAATAGAAACAAATGTCAGAATTCCAATATGATAAGATAACAGCAATTGGTAACAGACTAATGAGGTAGGAATCAAACCCAGAGTTATGGTAATACATTATGGTGGCTGTTAAGTGGTTGACCATGTGATCATGTCCAATTTTATGATCTCTTTGTGGCAGTTATTAAGCAAATACTGCAGTCATTAGGCAAATGCTATGGTTATCATTTAAGTCAACATAGCAGTCATTAAACAAATCCATTTCCCCAATGGATATTTTTGCAGGAAAAAAGAAATGCTAGAATCCAATAAAATATAGCAAAAATTGCAGTGATACAATAGCAAGATGCTGCAAACATCCTGTAGTTGCCTTATATGAGAGATGGGAGGCATGAAAATAATAATAAGTAATAATAAATAATACATGTGTGAACTGATTGCCAAGCACCCAAAATGGTTGGATATGACCTCAGTAGGGAGGGGGAAGGTTCAGTCTTCAAAAATTAAAAAATTGGTTATCAGTAGCTTTTCATCGTAACTATGAATAGTCATTAAGCAACTGATTATTAACTGAAGACTACCTGAGTAGACAATTCTGAGGCAAATTTTTCTGCCGTTAAAAAAAAATGAATTCCAAGAAAAAGTATGAAAGTAACTGCTTTGATTTCTTGGTCTTTTAAGTCAATTAAGTGGTAGAAGAACATTTGTTGATAAGGTTTTTGTTCTTTGTGAATTAATGCCCAGCATATGAGAAAAACTAGTTCTTTTAACAGATTATAAATATGAATTAATAAGTATAACTTGGGAAGATTTTGGAAAAGAAACAATAGAAAGGGAAAATGAATTACACTATCTGTTAAATATAGTTACATCTGCTCAAATATCCAAATGAATTTTCTAGCACCACAGCTAAAGCAAGTGAAGGAACAAATAAAAGCTATTACCTGCCCAACTATGATAAAGATATGGAACATGCTTTCAAAGAAGACAGTAGATGTTTCCAAAGTCATGCAGTAAGGGTAGTGAGAAACTTTAAAGATTCTTAACATCTGTTAGATAAGAATCTTTCATGAACCTTAATGGAAATTTCTAACTTGAATTGCTAACAATGTTTGTTCTCAGAGTGTAGAGGAATTCACAATAGGATCAATTATTTTTGTTCTGATACTAAACAATAAGGAAAATTCAATCAAAAAAGTGGAGATACAATAGCAGCATTATTAAAGGAAAGTGAGCATATAATGCTGGAGTTCTTGATTTTAATTAATGCTGAATAGATTTCAATGGATATAATAAAACTCAGGTAAAATATAGCTTAAGGAAATAACAATATGATTTCTTATTAGGGGAAGAATGTGGGGAAAGGGACTAAAGATCTATGTTAAAAAGAATACACAGATAAAGCACAGTTAGGAACAATAACCACACACGCTCACAAAGTAGGATACTAAAAAGGATCAATGTGGCTGAAAAAAATTGTAATGAAAACAACTACAGATGCATAGGAAGAGAGATAGGACATGAAAAAGAAGTACCTATACGTAGCATGAAACTTTAAAGACACTGTGGTTCGAAGGAGCTGAGTTTAGCAAAAGATTCTAAGAACAACAAGGGTTTCTTCAGATAACTTCAAAAGAAAAAAAAGGGATCAGTACACAAACTGCTCATTGAATATGGCAAAAGGTTAACAGACAAAGAAAAAGTATTTTAGTTCAGTCTTCCTAAGAGAATACATATTTCACCAGATAATTGTGAATAGCAGGAAGGATAAAGAGGCAGTAATAGAAGTGAGAGTTATCTTGGCAGGAGATATCTATTTAATTGTAATTACTTTGAACCTCTTGGACTAGATTAATTGCATCCTAGGTTATTGATTGCTTGTCCAAAACTCTATGTTTTACCTTTGAGGAATTCTGATGAATAGATGCCGACTTACTTGAAGAAGACAAATGTTATCTATATTTTCAAAAGAGGAGAAAATGGGGATTCTGATGAAATACAGACTAATGTCAAATTGACATTAATACTCATGAAAATTTTAAGGTATAATACAAAGCTTGTTTGAGAGCATCTTTAAAAATACAATTATTACCAGGTGTCAGGATGAATTAAGAATAAACCTTGGTACATATACTTTTCATCATTTTTTGATTAGATAATTCATTTGGAGATTGTGACATTAGATATCACAAATTTTAAAAAGAGTTTGACAAGCATATCATGACATTCTGATCAGCAAACTAATCAAATAAACTGGCCTGAAAATCATATTCAAAATGTACTCATAAATGGCTTCTCATAAAACTGGATGATAATCAAGTAAGGTGCTGAAAGGTTCACTCCAGATACCATCACTCTTCAATGACCTGAATAATTATGTTAAGGGTGCTTATCAAATATTAATAAAACTACTTTAGGGAGCTAATAAAACTTAGCGTATTGGTAAGCTAGTGAAATGTATTGAAAGTAATGAGACAAATTTTCATTGCAGAGTGTTTGAAGTGAAAAATAGAAACCAAATGAGCACAATATAGAATGACTAGGTTATGGTACTTGTGAAAAAAAATTTGGAATAGGAGTTACTTATCTAACTTTATTTAGCAGAATGATGTTTCAGCAAAAAGGGGAAAAAATGAAATTTTAGTTATCATCAACAGGATAGCTTCCAAATCACCAGAAGTGAAAGTTTGATTTTGTTGATCAGATCCTGTCTTGAGTATTGTACCAATTCCTTTTTAGAGATTCAAACAAATCAGAATATGTTCAGAACAGAGTAATGACTATGGTCAGAGAATGAAATCCTATGAAGAGAATTGTGAAAATGTGGAATAAAATCAAACTAAAAGCCAACCAACATCATTTTAGCAGTGTTTCCATTTGTCTGATTGGGACATTTTTACTTGTATTTCTGTCCTTAACAGAAAGTTGAACAAAATGGCCTACAGATCTAATTCTAGATCAATCAACAGGAAATAGACAATGGGAAGAAGAAGAAGGCAAACTTTTCAATATGATACCAAACTTCATTTACATATTAATGTTATTGCATCATTTATATGCTGACCTATTTAATTTGTTTTCTAGACTGTTTATAATTATAAAACAAATTAAAACATTATCATAAATGAAACAATAGAAACTCCTGAATAGCACCAAAATTTAAAGACGACTATTAAAAACATATTTATAGACGAAAGCCAATTCTATGGGTTATAAAGGTTAAGATTAATTAGTTATTGCTAAAGGAAGGACATTCTGCTTGTGAGAATTGATTGTGGAATTTTTCTACCCTGTTTGATAGACATTTTGGATGGTTGAAGAATTAGGTAAATTTGAATGTCTCAGAGAATTAGGTAAATGTTTCACCTGCAAAGGAGTCTATTGATTGCTTCAGGGATGCACAGTTGCACTTAAGTTTATTAAACTGTAAATTCTAACCTCTTACCATGTAGACTATTCCAATATTTTCTTATAAAACCTATTTAAAGAGTTCCCAATGTTCTCCCTAACTGCGTGGATTGACTCCATAAAACAGCCCCTGCTTTTACTTCTGTCACTATTCCTTAAATTGCAGATTTTCCCCTCTTCTTTCCCTTTAAACCTCCTTCTTTTTCACCATCTTTTCACACAAAATATTCCTAGCTAATGGTGTATTTGTATCTCTCTTGAAAGAAAACATCACCTTTTATCTCCTTTGCTTGCATAATATGACTGCTTCTTTCTCTTGGTCCCACAATAGTGTAGTTGTCCTGACATTACATTCCTAGAATAAGGCCTTATGTCTTTTTAAAAAGAATACATATGTTCTAGGCTCAAGATATTCCCCTTTGTCCAATGCAATTCAGCCCATTTCTCTTCCCTCTTGCTCTATCGCCTGTTACTTACTTAGCAAGTTTGCCAGAGAAATCTTAACTTCTGTGAGCAGAACCGAAGCCATGTTGGATGGCCCATTGAATTGAATAAGGAAGTGTGTCTCAAAACTCCTCGTGAATTGTCTACCCAGTATTTCTACCAATACCCCAATAATCCCAACCTTTCCGCACCTCTGTCTTGTTCTCTGGGAGGAGCCAAGCTCATGATCCCCTTTCCACACCTTTCAGGGTCCAGGACCTACCCGCCTGCTGAATGTATGTCCCAAATATTTCACCTTTTTTTTTTTCCTACCTAACCCCTTCACCTTCCTCCTGCCCACACATCTGGATTCGATACTCATCTCTCGCTCATCTTCCACTTGCTTGACTACACATGCAAAGCTTCCTTCCTTCTCATCCACAATTCTAGGTGTTCAAAACATCCAACAAGTCTCTTGCCTAGCAAGTTCACCCTTGAATCCAGAATATATATATTTCGGTTGTTCAGTAACCACAATCATCAATTCCAATCTCCACCTTCTTCCAAAAATCTTGACGCCTCCCTTGGATGCCCACTCACCCCAACCACCTTTAAACAGTCTGCTTTGACCTGTATGCCCCTCTTTACCGGATCGCATACAGATGTCCAGCTATGCCAAACCTCGAGAGAGGTGTCGATCAAGGAAACAGCCTTTCCTGATGGTTAGGAGCCCCAACGTAACACACACATTACCAGTGGCGTCGTCCGCGGGTCCCTCTTGGGGAGCCGTCGAACTTCCCTAATCGTATAGGGCATAGCTTGCGTTCCTCTGGGTTTTGGGACATGTCATGCGCCAAAAATGTCCCTCTTTCACATTCTGAAGCAAGTTCTACTCTGGACGGCTTTGGAATCGACCGGCCCGATTGCCCCCCTGGACCTTCGGCCCTCTAACCGGGGGTCTCCCACTTCCCCCTGCTGGCGAGATCTTCAATTCTCTCCACCTTGGCCTTCGGATCTGACATTGGGGCCGTCCCCTGTTTTTTCCTAACTTTCATCTGGCCCGTTTGCATAGCATCTACCATCCATCTGAGACTTTATGTTTGTTTAACTGATCTTGTTCAGCCAAAGAACTGCTGTTGGCTGCTCTCATCAAATCCTGTCATCCCAAATCAGCCATCCCTCTGTCCTCGATGGAATCTTTTTCTGGATAGTGCCATGCTTTTGTGTGACGAATTGCATCTCTCAGGAAAGAGTCTCGAAGCAGGAGGTTGGCTCCACTCCGGAATACTTGGTAACCCTTCACGACCCGAGCACAGATAATCCCCCGGGGACTCATCCTTTCCTTGTAGTTATTTCAAAATGCCTTTGGTCAAAGTTTTCCCTTGTAGGGATGGCCAATTTAATTCCTTTCAATGATCATGTGCTTCTTTCATATTTATCTCTCATGTGCTCCTCATGAGCATCATATCATTGATTGTCCAATTTGGATCAGCGAGGACACTGGGGGAACTTATGTGTCTGGCAGCCACTGCTCCCTGTTCCCTGCGATGTTTCCATCCCAGGCCAGCCATTGCTGCCCCTTCCTAATATGGTCCTCTCGTCATGGGGTTGAAAAGGTGCTCCAAGAATTATACATCAGTTCCTTGTATGGTATTCATTTGGCCACCAGAAACAATTCACAACTGTTCCGCCACTTCATGACCATTCCTCATTGGAAAGTTTCGGAAGGGTACTTTCAGATCGCCGTTAGACTCAGCAGATTTTTATGGACGGGGGACCAGCCACGAAAACGTGGCTCACACTTGGCTTTGTTCCCTTTCTCCCATTCTCCACGGCTGCCCGCTCAACAATCTCCCAGGAGGATTCCCAGACTTCAGGGATTTACACTGTCCTCCAGCAGTTGCTGGAATTCCCAGAGTTTAGGCCGACAGTATTATCCCTTCTTCTATCCCAATAGGCAACAAAACTCCACGCTGAATTACCCCTGGTCTCCCGGAGAATGAAAGGAGTGTGATATGTCCCGACTTCAGGTGAGATCAACGACACTCCCAGATCGGTTCCGAGGCCGGCTTCTTCTCTCTCTTGTCTCCAAGGATCGTCTGCTGAGCTGGGCAGTTACCCCAGATCCAACTGAGACAACGGGAGGGCCCCCTCGACAATGGGAGCTGTGCGCCACACTTACCCAGTCCGCGTTTGTCTCCAGTCGAAATTCCTGGGGCCCATATTGAATCCAAATTGTGGAGGTGGAAAGCAGATAAAAAAAACACCAAAAATTCGTTGAGCCAAGGAAAAAAACCAAGGTTTATGATTCACGTGTCATGCCCAAAGACGAGGTCCCCTGCAGGCATTGAAGGAACACAGAAGAGCAAAATCTCAGCAGCATTTTTTTGAATCCCCTCTTACGAGGCTGTGGCTCACATTCTTTTTCTGTTTCAATGCTACAGTTCATATTTCGAAGGTTCATACTAAGCTCCTATTCTAGCAAAAAGGTAGGTATGACGGTTTCCTGACATCGCAGCACCTTTATCTACAGTTTCCCCATTGTTCTAGCCTTAATCTTGTTTTGTTGCTCTGTGGCACAAAACTGGAACACTTTCTTATTTAGCGAACTC
>BHFT01040376.1:0-50315 GCA_004320025.1 Laticauda laticaudata
ACCAAGAGGGGAGGGGTGTTGTGTATAAGAATTAGAATACTCCAAATACTTTAATCTGATTGGCCGAGCAGTCCGCAGTAGGATTGGTTAAAAAAGTACCGTTACAATTGGCCCGCCTGATGGTGGGAAATCTTAAAGAGTTGCCATTGGCCGCAAGCCTCGAACAGCCGCTATAAAAAGGACTGCCATGGCTCTGGCAATATTCTGTTACGAAGTCACTGAGTTGGTTTATAATAAAGAGTTGTTTGAAGAACACCAGTCTCGAGTACTTCAATTCCCAGGACAGAACAGCTGTGACTACAATTTTCAGAATTTCCACCAACAAAGATTCAGAAAGGTTAAGGTTGGTCAGTGTCCAAGATAAAACCACCCTCCTCCAAGCTAGCAAGGGGGAGCAGCTAATTGTGATGGAACGCACAACAGAACCTTAACAATTTTCCCTACAGACATTTACGACGACAATGGAATTGCCCTTCAAAATGCTTCTGAGTCTTAGATGAACACAGCACACACAGTAGGAGGCGTTCATAAGTGCACCAACATGCCTACCGTCCCTGTCCTATCGTTTCTTTTATTTTTTTTAATTTTTCTTATGTGTATCCATGTATTCATAACTTTGTTTTTACTTATACCTATTGTCTTGTAAGCAATTGACAAAAATAAAATAAATAAATAGATAGATAGATAGATAGATAGATAGATAGATAGATAGATAGATAGATAGATAGATAGATAGATAAACAAACAAACAAACAAACACAGAAATCAGCCTGAGGAAGCCAGGCTGATTTTTGGCTGGCTGAGCCAGAAGCTTCACCTGAGAGAGACAAAGCTGTTACTTATCAGGAAGGGAAAGAGGGAGGGAGGAAGGAAGGATTGTCCATATCCCTTCTTAATAACCCAGCACACCTGTTGCCTATCAGGAAAGAAGAAAGGGAAAGAAGGGAGGGAAGAGAGGGAGGGAGAGAAGCAAGGAAGAAAGGGAGAGAGGGAGGAAGGATGGGAGGGAGGGAGGGAAGAAAGGAAGGAAGGGAGGATTAGAGGGAGGCAGGGAGGGAGGGAGGGAGGGAGGGAGGGAAGGAAGCGAAGTTGTCCATATTCCTCTTAATAACCAGCAACACCTGTTAGCCCTTCAGGAAAGAAGAAAGGGAAAAAAGGAGGGAAGAGGAGGGAGGCGAGGGAAGCAAGGAAGAAGGAAAGAAACGGGAGAGAGGGAGAAGGATCGGGAGGGAGGGAGGGAAGGAAGGAAGGAAGGAAGGAAGGAAGGAAGGAAGGAAGGAAGTTGCCCATATCCCTTCTTAATAACCCAGAGGTCCAGAAGTACACCACTGGCCTTGCAGTTAGAAATTCCCATGAAAAACAGAGGCTTTGTTTCCAGTTGACATTCGGGGGAGGGGGGGAGAGGGAGAGGAGCTTCTCCTTGTCTTCAGTTCTGTCATCTCATTTGAAGCCGCTCTTTGGCTTTACCCTTTCAAGAGGGCACAGAAAGCAGGGGGGGGGGGGGGGGCAGCATTTGTTCACTGATATTTCAGAATCTCTAATTAATGGGAAAAAATTATTCNGGGGGAGGCAGCATTTGTTCACTGATATTTCAGAATCTCTAATTAATGGGAAAAATTATTCAGCCATTTAAGCATTTAAAAAGGTATTCAAGTAAATACAATTTCCATTTAGTCATTTCCACTCCTAACCCAACCCCCACAACCCAATCACCACCTACTGCCCTTGGCATGATGTCTATGGAAATGAGCATCTCTGCAAGTATTCTCTACGGTTTTTCTGCCAAACTCTCAGGACAATCTCCCCCAGAAGTTTCAAGATCTATCACAAACACAGAACAAAATAATTCAAAGGTACCAGAAAGAGCACCAGAGGCATTTCGCATTCTGAGTAGCACATGTTTAGTTTCAAAATATCTCTATCAAGTCTCAAATACCAGCATCAAGTGCCCTTTGCAATGGGATGAGAACTTCAGCTTGGAACATCATCATAGCAGGAAAACTAGTCTTTGAGACACAAAGAGATTTTTTTTCCTTTACTTGCAATAGGACTTTGTGTGAATATCTATCATTCTTTTCAGTGTTGCAATCTCTGAGCAGTATTTTTTTACTTTGTTTTCAGCTTTGTAATCTCTTGCAAGATGACCTTCAACCATCTTGATTTCTAACCTGGAAACACCAGGAGTTTCTTAGATACTTAGAAAGATAGATACCCAGCTGATAGAATAGCTATATTCAGGACGAGCTCCATACCCGTGCTTCCTTACAAAACTATGTGATCAGGCTTAGTTTTGGAGGAGGAAAATAAGGGGGGGAAATTGCCTATCAGCATCCATCAGTATTCATCTGGCGAGCATCCTGTCAGTGTGTGAGACAGTTGAGAGCTGTTTGGAAACTGAAACATGGAAACTGAAACAGTATTTGCTGTGTGAGCAAGGAGACAGCAAGGAGCCTGGGCACGGCTTAGCTCAATGGTTCTGTACTAAAGGTGGTTGCTGCTGTGAAACTGAAACTGAAATTTCTCTCTTCTGCTTCTGTTTTGCATTTGGTATAGATTACTTTTCAGGTGGGGAGGGGGAGCAGAACTCCTTAGCATCAGGATATGTTAATAATAAAAATATACGCAATACTAATGCTCTGATGGTCATTTCAAAAAATCCTTTCTTAGTGAGCACCGAGAAGCCAAGAGGAACATAGGTGCCAAATTTCAAGTTTGTAGACTTTACAGTTCTGGAGATTTTGTGATTTTGTGAGTGGTATTTCGCATATATATACATATACATATACATATACATATACATATACATATACATATACATATACATATACATATACATATATCATATGCTCACAGTACACATACACATACATAATACATGCATACACACACCACATCTCACGATCACATATATCTCTAGCGATCCTATTATGTCTTAGTGTAGTTTTTGTGGGATCAAAGCTGAGTGAATTTTGTTTTTTGTGGATAGCTTGTTGGCTGTCAGTACTCTTTTAGTCAGGGGTGGCATAGTTCAGTCTTTATATGATGTGTCGTTGTCTGCCAGGCGTTTGGTTGTAGACCCTAGAAGATCAAGTACAGACTGTGGATAAGCAGCTGATCCCTGCCCTACATAATGAGATACTACGACGACAAACTGCAGTTAAGATGACTACACAGGTTATGCACATCAAGACTGCTACTTCAAAACAGACAAAGAAATAGCCTACTCCATGCCTTAGAAATCCTCAAAGATAGAAATTGACTCTTGAAAATCCAACACCACAACGCATATAATTGTTGAAGTTCCCGCTTGTGCATCTCGCAGTGGATGTGTTCATGCCAGGCGGCAACACATACATTGGACAGACGCACGATACGAATAGAAATAAGTATCCGTCCAGTCACCGTGGATGAACAAAAGATAGCAACAAGGTAAAACAAGGCTGCGAACTACACCGTCCAGTCAAGACATGTAGGATCGTTAGCTCGTCTTAGTAACAGCATTAAAACCTACAGGTCACAAACATCAACCTTCAATGGCACCAAGAATCCCTGGCCACTATACGAAAACCCAGAACACAGAATTATGGTCATGAGGAGGCATAGAGACTTATGAAAAAAGACTGAAAGCATGAAAATATAAAGAGATGATTCCAACCAGACTGTCAATGCCATGTATATTGGCAGCCTGTCACGTCTGCAAATAGAAAGATGCCACATCCACCACCACAAAGCAGGCATAACACGCTGGGCACAGACAAGACTGCTCCCTCTGATACCATCAGCCTCAAACACACCCCACGCCAGGTCACACCCAGATGAAACCGTAGCGTTCCCTAATAGACTGATAGCCGTCCTTTTACTCAGAGCCAAGCTGCACTGAAAGCCTCCAACACACAGGAAGCACAGTGTTGACCAGCCAAATCAAAGCCCCAACAGACAGAAGAAACCAGAAACTTATCAATCAAACAAACTCCAAGAATCATAAAACAGACCAAGCTACCAACCAATCAGGAATGAAGAAAAAAAACATGCCTGGTACAGCAAACCCACAGTAGGGCTAGCCTACCATTTTAAAACTATAGGCTGTTGATTAGGCGCCTGACCCACAGGACGAAATTACTCACATACAGGAACAGCCTGATGATGACAGATGAGATTCTGCTGAAACATTGCTACAACTTTAAAAGCACTACAATGACGTGGACTAATAATACCCGAAGGAAGCTGAACAGCATGCATACATACATATATTCATACACACACACACTTCCTGAAATCTTCGGGCAGGAGTCACTTACACAGAACTATTTTCTCTCCCCCACACCGCTACCCTGCCAGTCTGCAAAGGGTAGGGATGACCACTGTCCTAAAGAATGAAGGTCCAATATTGTTATCTGTTTTCCTTTGCCTTCTGCATTTACAGATGTTTCTAATACTTTCACCTTTTTATTACTGACTTCCACCTCTCCGTTAATACACTTTTATATGCATTTTAAAATGTCCAAAGTAATTTTCAAATTTATTGAATAGGGCTAGATGTAAACTAAAGTGGAAGGAAGATGGTTTAATCTAATTTGAGCATTACAGGAAACAGAGATTCAAGAAACTAAATGCAGGAGAACAAATATAGAGCATCACCTATGGTTAATATCATCCTATGTTTTTTTAAAAATGCAATTATCTAATTACACTGCTGTGCATAGCATGAAAAAACAATAGTGTGATGACATTATGTCTCATAGGTATATATTTACATTGGGTCCTAAGAGGTTCACTTGTGCTGAGTCAGACCTTTGCTCTCGTAAGCCAAAAGGTGTTGAATCTACAACCTCCAGATGTTGCTCATTAAAGTTCCCAGCATCTCTGATCTTTAGTGAGGCCAGAATGACAATCAAGCCTGCAATCCATCATGACCAGCAACATCTTTCCAGAGTTTCCGAATGAAGATGCCAGGAATTCAATAATCTTCCTGCAGACTAGATTTCTGGCGGAACTGCCATCCTTTCCCAAATGTATCTATCATTCATTTGCAAATAAGTTATAATTACTGAATACCAATACCAAAAGTCCCCAGCTATGTGTGTAAATATATAGTAGATATTTTGTGGGTCTCTGGTGATGAACCCTGGAAAATAAAAATACTCTCCAACACAAATTTGTGCAATCTAGAATAGAATGCAATGGAATAGAATGGAATGGAATAGAAAATAGAATAGAATAGAATAGAATAGAATACGGAAGAAATAGAATAGAATACAGAAGAAATAGAACAGAACAGAATAGAATAGAATAGAATAGAATAGAATAGAATAGAATAGAATAGAATTCTTTATTGGCCAAGTGTGATTAGACACACAAGGAATTTGTCTTGGTATAAATATCTCAGTATACATAAAGAAAAGAATCACGAATCATAACGTATCATACTTAATGGTAGTCATAGGGTACAATCAACAATCAAATCATACTAGGAAACAGTCAAAATAAATCGTAAGGATACAAGCGACAAAGTTACAATCCTACAATCACAAATGCTGCTTCCAATACACATGGCAAAAAGATCTGTGTTTTACTGTTCTTAGATTTCACAAAACTTGTTAATGTGAACTTATACCCCATGCTGATTTGCACAGGTGATGTTAAAGCTGGACATTATCTTAAGCTATTACAGGACTATTGGAAATTAGAAAGATCCAGCTATATATTCTTCCCCCATTTCTTTGGAAAAGGGACATATTAAATATATCACATAGAGCCAAATCAGGAAAGCCCCTGAATACAACTGCTATAGAAGCCCTGGTGGCACAGTGGTTGGAATGCAGTATTGCAGGCTATCTCTACCCACTTCTAGCAGTTTGATCCTGACCAGCTCAAGATTGATTCAGTCTTCCATCTTTCCAAGGTTGGTAAAATGAGAACCCAGGTTGTTAGGGGCTGATTCTGTAAACCACTTAGAGAGTGCTGTAAAGCACTATGAAGCAGTATATAAGTCTAAGTGCTATTGCTATATGGATGGATGGATAATATATAAACTATATGATATATCTGTAGATGATTTAGATCGACATTCCCTGTAGATCTATAGAGGGAATAGATATAGATCTATTCCCTGTAGATGGGAATTATAATTGGGAAGGGAGTTTCCTAGATATAAAATTACCACTGCCTTGCATACATGGTGGCAAATTGAAAGAAGGTTTATACTTAATGTTTTGCAACACCTACCTAGAGGCTTTGTTGGATCTGGGGAAAAAACAGTAATGAGGTATGTTAGAAAATGTGTTATCAACTAATATGCTCTCATTAATGTGTCATTAACTATCACTTCACTTCAAGTCTAGACAACGGCAAGGTACGACTGGGAGGTGATGAGAAAAGAGGAAATCAATTCTCCAAAGAAGGCTTTTCTCAATTTTATATATTGGGGGGGGGGGGGGNGGGGGGGGGGGGTGAGGAGGGAGGAATAAATATCTTTTTGATGTCCTTGGCACATTTAAATTTAAAATCAGATGTGTTCACCAGTCAATTTAGCTCTGGCAATGTTTTGTTATGGAACTTTCCTCTAACTGAATCAGCCATAGTTGCAAAGAATTTATTCCAGTTGTTCCTTTGAATTGCACCACTTGAGGGCCTGATATTCCAATTTTGTACACCCCATCAAGGTCAATGATACTCAAACCCCTTGCAGCTGTTAGTCAATTGAAAAGCAGGAATGCAGCTGGCACATAATGAACAGTTTCCTGTATCTTTGATCTATAGATTGGCCTAAAAAAAAAACACCTGGAGATCTTTATTGACACCTGGGAATATCATCTAGTAGGCAAGGAGACAATTTCCCTTTTTTCTCTCCAAGGTTAGAGGGTGATCTACAAGTCAAAGCTCCACTATGCATCTCTGGGATTCTGTGTGGATGAGAGAAAATAGGTATGATGGAATCTAAATTCCTGCTCAGACAGATGAACGAGCAAGAGAATTCAACTGTGATGGATTCTGTAACTGGAGGTGTGTGTGTGTCTGTGTGTATTCCAGCAAGCATACAATTGTTTCCCATGAAGGAGATGATGCATCTGAGAGAGAAGCCCAGATTAAGAGATGGCACACTCCTAAACTGATTGGGGGAGGGGGAAACCAATTTAGGATAATCACAACCATTCTAGAAACTCTTCTCCCTCTGGAGTATGCAGTCTCTTAATATAGGCTTCTCCCTGGAATGTACCACCTTTTCCCTGAGAAACCAGGGTGCTCTTGCCTGAAATCCCTCACTGCTTTCTCATGTCCATCACATGGACATTCTGCTCCTGGAGTTACCAGCATGGTTGTAGTGTGATTCCTTGCAGAAGGAGATAGGAAACTTGTCTCTTATATACAGACACTGTTTGGAAGGGAATTGCTTCCTGCTAGTTCAGACCACCTGTGATGCTTTTTCTTAGGAGCCAGGGTTAGTATGCACCCTGACTAGGGTTAGTACCTCCAACGTTTCCTAGATACACACCCCAATGCATGGAATATTCAGGAAAATAAAAATATGTAAACAAGACTTTTCTGCATGTATGATTCAAGTTACTATCCTAGAACTGCAGAGTAACAGGAACATTTCTTATATAAAAGATGGTCAGCCATTTGTACCCTGTTGTGATTTTGCCACTAGTTTGAATGGGTGAACAAGTCATGACGTAGAGAATGTTTGAGTTTGGTTATGTCCAGATTTATGGATGGAAAGATTGAAGAGGGGAGATACCCCTTCCCACTTTAAATTGATTTTCCCTTTTCCTACAATGTTAACTCAGTCCATGTCCACCACTCCTTTCTGTTTGTGCAAAATAAAAGTTCTCTCAAGTGTCCTTCTAAAGAAAGGCTCCCTGGCATTCCCGGACTGTAATTCTGCTATAAGGCCATTTACTTTAAAAGGGTTCTTGCATTGATCTGACTTTTTTTAAAGTTGATTGTCATATCCTGGGAAGGGAAACATGTATATTACCCTAATATATAATATTAATGGACTGATTAGCTCATGGGAATAAAACGTGTTGCAAAGTTATTCTGATAAGCTGAAATCAATGACTATAGATATTCTGTAAGATGTCCATGTTCAGACTTGCATTCTTCCTCCCTTCTTCCTTTCCCCATATCACATCTACAGAGCTCAGGTCTGCACAGCAGCCTGCCTATCAGCTGTGTTCCTGACAGCTTGAGTGCTATAATATGGACCTGTCAAAACCTCTCCAGTAAATGACAGCTTTGCAGAATTAGCACCCTCACTCCTACATAAGTGAAAGCAGGAAGTTAGCACAAAAGGAACCTCCAGACCTTCTTCCACCAAATGTGTTCAGCTGCATTTACCTTTTATGGAAAGAAAGAAGAGACAGAAAGAAGAAATAACTAATGTAAGTCTGTTGTGATGACCCGGGACACTGCACAGAGATAACACAAATAGCTGGCAGTTCAAACCATCCCTTTATTGCTCCAAATTTCCCCAAACATTCCCATGTTTTTGGCAAGTCCCAGAACAAAGTGATAACAAACCCACACGCACACCTCAAGCAGCCTCTGGCTGTAAATAGTCCAACCCAGTACTGTGCACACCAAGGCTGCACAGCAATACATCCAGCAGGGCAAATCAAGGAGTTCAGGAAGCAAAGGATCCAGGTAGTTAGTACAGAAAGCCAGAAAGAATACAAGGACTCATGGAAAGTTCAAACATTGGCATTCATCCCTATTTGTTCCCAACAAATGTCCCTCCCCACAGCAATTCCTTAAGTCTCATTCTCCAGGTATGCCTTGTGAAGATGGGCAGGGCACTCTTCTCCCGAGTAGCTTGCTCAGTCTGTGCTGTTCTTACCTTCTCTCCACTCTCCGTGCTCTTGGATCAGGAGGGGGTGGTCCTTGCTCCTTGCCTGAGCCCCCTCCTGTTCATCCTGCCCATGCTCCTCCCTGTCTGCAAGCTGTCCTAATCCTGAAAGGCCCTGGCCTGCCTGCCCTGCCCTCTCAATCTCTGCTGACTCAAGTTCCAGCTCATCTTCCCCTGCAGATTCAGGTTCCTACAAGAGCATGATACCTGTCATATCTGTACAGTATCATTCCAGAACTCTGTGGTTCTGCAATGAAGCCCTTCAAATCAGCTTATAAAATTCTGGAATCCAGCAACAGCCTATGCTCTCTATAGTGCCACGAGGAGTAAAGCTCATTTCTACCCTCTTCTATATTTATATTAACCTTACTGTTCTAAATCTGTGCTGCTACATTCAATTTTTAGTTTTTCAGGTATCACATTCTACTCTGAAATTTGTAATACCTGACCCAGAACTGCTGCTTCATGCCAAAGATGTGGGAAAGGTTTTAAAATACACACTTCCTTTATTTATGGAACTTTCACTCACTAATTTATGATGTAAGATCAATGGATTGAGAATACCATAATGTATCTCACCCTCAGCTAAGACATCTATGGAGTTTCATGTTATTCTCCTTAATTAATTAATTAATTAAATTTAATTAATTATGAATGAAAGGGCTAATGTCAGAAAGTGTGAATCCGTATCCTCTGGATTGTTATGATGCGCACAAAAGGAAGACTTCAGGGGTTGGTGATAATTGTGCATCACACTTGTGTGAATGCCGATAATGGGAGATTAATAGGAAGCTAAATTGATGTTTTAAATCAAAGACTACCTGTATAAGGTTTCCTGCTTGAGCAGGGGATTGGATTACAAGACCCTATAAGGCAGGGGTGGGATTCAATTTTTTTAACAACCAGTTCTGTGGGCGTGGCTTAGTTGGTGGACATGGCTTGGTGATCATGTGACTGGCTGGGTGTGGCCAACTCAACATCACTCACATTGAGGCATGCTTCTCCTTGCCTGGCCTCTCATGACTGGGGGAGTCGTAAGTGTGAAAAATGGTCATAGGTCACTTTTTTCAGTGCCATTGTAACTTTGAATGGTCACTCCACACAAGCAAAGTACCAGGAAAGGAGGGGAAAAAAACTCCAGAGACATTCCTGAGACAGGAAGTCTAGTCCTGCCAAGAATGTAATAAGGATTAACAGAGGGGCAGTTTCTGTAAGCAACACCAGAATGTTTCCTTCCAGCCTTCCTTACAGGATTAGGCCAGTAATTTCTTCTAACAACCGGTTCTCCGAATTGCTTAGAATGTTCACAACTGGTTCTAGCGAATAGGTGCGGACCTGTAGAATCCCACCCCTGCTATAAGGTCCCTTTCAACTCTGTTACTCTATATTTTGTAAATTCTTCATAAAATGGGAAAGTATCGGCTGCTAGATGGTACTGTTGTTAGATCAAGAGTGTCAAACATAAGGCCCATGGGCCAGATTCAGCCCGCGATGTGATTGGATCTGGCTTGCAGGGCCATCCTGGAAAATTTAAGAAGCGGGCACGCATCGCTTTGGCCTAGTCTACTCTACCCAATGCGAAGAGGAAACATGCCAGCAGTTTGTAGAGTGGCGTCAAGCTGGCCACCCCCACCCAGTGGGCCACGCCCAGTGAGTGGCATCAAGCTGGCCACACCCACCCAGTCAGCCATGACTGCTCAACCCACCGAAGTCAACCACAGCCCTGAGGCAGCCCTCAATGAAATTGAATTTGACATCCCTGTGTTAGATGGAGAAGTTGTCCATACCCGAATAATGTAAGTAGGTGTCAAAATACATGTGCAGGAATGGAACCTGCTTTCTTAATGACATGGTCCAATGTCTATTTACAGAACACATGAAGAAGTAGTCAACTTCTGATAGAGAGGATTTTAAAAATCAATATTCAATTGAAGCCAGAACTTTTCCTTTTCAGATTAATGGATAAATTTAAGGGAAAAAAAAAAACAGAAGAGTTTGAGAAAGAGTGGTAAAGATTCCACACGACCCACTAGGGAGGAATGGCTGGTGAAGCAGACAGATCTTGCTAAAACAGATCGATGGATTTCTTTTATTAGAGAGAAGACCTTGTCTATATTTAATGATGACTGGAAGCCCCTCATGGACTTTTTGCATAAAAATGAAAAAAAAAAAGAAATTTGTGATTTATAGTTTTATGAGATTACAGAAGGAAGAGCAAAATGTAACTCTATGGAGAGAGAGATTCAAATATTTGTAGTTATAATTGTTGTGAAGAATACTGGAAACAACTACTTTATTTGGGGGAAGGGCTGTGTTTTTCTTTTCCTTTCTTGCACTTTTTACTTTTTCCTTGATTTCCTCCCCCCTCTTTTTTCCTTACTTTTATATTAGTTTATGTTAGTTATTTTTTTGTTTCAAAGGAAGAAGAAAAGGAGGAAGGAGAGGAGAAAGAGGAAGAAGAGATAAAGGAAGACATGAAGATCCAGCTGTTCTCTGAAATGTGTTTCTGCAATGGGAAGATTAATTTGGTGACCAAGTCAGGTAGATGGCATCCATTGTTTTATGCATGTACTATTTAGTAGAGTCTGCTCAGCTTTGAACCTATCATAAAATACAGTGAAGCAAGTTTTGCAGGTGGTTTGTGGTCAAGTGGAGGAACAGGGAAAAAGAAACATATTTTGGTTTTCTGATTGTTGAAAAACAATGGCTCCAGAAGGGGACAACTGGGCCCCTGTTAAGCTGAAAAACCTTTTGAAAAATGCTAGGTTTCTTTATATATTTCAGCTAAGAGCATGTGTAAAATATAGTTAAGTCATCTCAAACTGTTTAAGAAACCAGAATATTCCCACAATGGCATCTCATGCAGCGTTAATGAAAAGCAAGCTCTACTTTATTTGCTGTCCTTCTAAGTGTTTAAAGCTACAGTTCAGATAGTAGATATTATGGATTTTGTTTGTTTTGCATAAGACATGAAATGGCCCATAGGCTGAAGCTTGGTGGGGTGACACTTCCATATCTCAGTTGGTATGAGGAGCTTTTTAATGTGACTTTTTCTTCCTAGCTTGATTTATCCATATTCTGTTAGAATATAGTCTTATATTCATGTATAAAACATAATAGCATTAAATGGAAACACTAGAATTAGAATATTAAATGGGTCTCAGATTTGGGAAATGCATAGACATAAAACTCCTCAACAATTCTTTAGAGCAGGCGATCTTGCATAGGCAATGAATTAATTAGCAGTCTCCAACACGCTTTCACATTCTTGGCAGGGGAAAAAAATTAGACTTGCCACCAACACCCTAGCTCTTGATAATAGGAATATTATTTTTAGGACTTGTCTGAAGTTCACATGCAGGCATCTAGAGAATAGGATGTGTTTGCACACTATTAATGGTAGGCAACAGCAGTTCACTTGTAAAATGTGAAAGGACCATCAGGGGGAATGGATGCTGAAGTAGAAGTAGTGCATTGCAGGTTAACTGTCTCACAATACGTTTGTGTTACTGTTGTACATTATCCCAACAGCTCTAAAATCAGTCTCTATTCACATCAAGGTGGAAGACCAGCTAGGAAAGTGACTGAACTGTGAATTTCTATGTAAATGGCCACTGTCACTTTGGATAGGATAACTGTGAATGTCTTCTGTGGGACAGAGGGTATCTCTTTGCAGACTAGAATGTTTCTGGATGTAGGGAGAATGAGCCCTTCCTTCTAGGGCCTCTAAATTTTGAAATAAAAGTGCTTTGATCTGAGTCAGCGGTCCCCAACCTTTCTGGTACCATAGACCAGCTTTGTGGAACACAATTTCTTCCACAGACTCAGGGAGGGGGGTGGTTTCACACGCAACCTAGCTCCCACACATGTACAGATAAAGCTTTGCTTGCTTGCACATTGCTTGTCCAGCCTGATTCCCAACACACCATGAACTGGTACTGGTTCAGTAATGGTTCAGAGATTGGGGGGACCCCTGATCTATGTTTCACTTTAGAACTGCTGGGCTACAATCATGCCCCTGGAAGGCTGTCCCATGTGGAAAGCTATTATATGACAGCTCACAATGGCTTCCTGGTTTCCAACAATCTTATAACTGGACAAGTCCACCTACTCATCTTGAATAGATATTGTACTCAGATAGATAGGAAGATTACTTAAAGAACAAGAACTTCAATCTATCTTAGTGCCTGGGTTAAGGAGGCGCATCCTGGCATTTTCCTTTAGTTTAGACTTATATTTAACCCTGGCCAACAATTCACTTTAACTGCTTCTGAGTTATCTAAAAATGTCTATGCCTTTGCCCAGTACAGGTTACAAGAGTAAATCTTATTAGCATGAAAATTTGGCAAGCAATATAATGGCTCTGGAGCTTGATACAGCTACAAAAGATTGACATTCTGCCTCTGGCTAAGTCAAAAAAAGCAAGCAGCATTAACAAATTCTAGGTTAGAAAAATCTGAATACTCCAGATCTGGTTTTGATAGAGCTATCCATTGCTCCTGTTGGGTTCCAATGCTTCCTTTCCTTACAGAATTGTCACATACAAACAAACAAACACACAAACACACACAAATAAATCTCAAAGAAAGATTTGCCCTGATGGAATATTATGGAATTAAATAGAGACATCAATGAAATACAAGAATCCAGGAGGGGCCACAGGATAGGCAAACAAAAATGTCAATATGGCAACAACTGCATGACTGAATCCCTGCCTTGTTTTTATATATGTTACACACATGTATAAAGAAATGGGGCTTTGAACATGTAGGCATGACCAATGTCTCGACATTTTTTTGACATTGTACCCCTCTCCCTTTTGAATGCTGCTGTTAAAGAGTATTTTTTTTAATGAGCATTAAGGCAATATGATTTCCTTAATAAGAAACATTAGGAGGGTTATGGATGCCACAAAGATTCTGTTTTGTTTGAAGAATTAGGATAATGCAAACTTTAAGCTTCCTGTACAATTCTGTTATTGTCTGATGTAAGGTAACAGTATGAGGAACTTGTGACCTTCTTGATATTGCAGAACAAGAATGCTGTGCAGATCTAATCAACCTGTCCAATGTTGAGGAATGTTAGTCCAGGACCAACTGCATTGCTGCTGTTTCTGCACTCCTTAGGTAAGTCTTCAAAGACTAAACACCCAATCCCTTATGATAGCTTTAGGGTCATTTTAACATCACATGAGGAAGCTCACTGAGATAACCCCTTTTGAACTACTAATAAGACAAATTAGGATCAGCAACACCCATTATCTTGTAACCACTGAAACTGACTAGAGTTGGAGGCTGAAACTGATGGTGTTGGGACTGTCACAGTTCAATTCCTTCCCAACCTAATGCAAAGGTTAGCATGCAAATAAAATGGGAGGGAGATCAAGAATGCTACTGTGAGTTCCTTGTAGAAGAGTGAGATAAAAACATAACAAGCAAATACATGGACAAGGAAATCCTAGGGGGAAGAAATACAAAGCAGAAACAGCAGTTGTTTTTGAGAGCAAAGATTTCAGCATGACCCCAGTTGACCTGTTCAGAAAAGCTGCACTTTTCACCAACATGCCTACCACCCCTGCCCTATTATTTTTTTATATAGATATATTTATTTTTCTTATATGTATGCATGTATTCATAACTATGTTTTTACTGATAATTATTATCTTGTAAGCAATTGACAAATAAAAAAATAAAAAAATAATAAATAAATAAATATATTTCCAGTGTTACTCTACTACTACTCATGTGGGTAGACTTTTAAACAGATGTTCTCCTGCATGAGAGTCTCTTTGTACATTTATGTAGCTGTTCTGAGTACAACAAAACTCTGTGTATGATTGAGCACTGGAGGGGACTTGGAACAGGTGTAGATTTCTAAAGCTTTAATTAAGGAAACCTTCATTTGAAAAACAGTTTGCGATAATTATAAAAACAAAGAAAAGGTATCATGTTATTTTAAAATATCCATTTAACTACAGTCTTTCATTCTAATTCATTCTGCATAGCCTAACATTCTACATTCTCTCCAATGCACTCAAGTTGTTTCCTGATATTTAGCACCTGTAACCAACTTATCCCTGACTTAAATAATATAAGTTATAAGTAAATAATTAACTAAATGGGAAAGATGAAATTGATCTCTGCAACATGAAAACCACATAAACCAGAAGCAACTAATGTTGGTTGTGTGGTAAGGTGAACATGAAAATGAAATATGTGCCATCATGTTGACACCTACAATGACTGGCAGTTTTACAATTCAGAGTTTCAACTTTGGAAGCAATACTTGTCTCTCATGTAGCGACTCTTAAGCCCATGTCACACTGCCCAACGGATGCAAAAAGGACACAGCGGACGAGCAAAATGTTCCATCCGTTGTTATATCTGCTCTCAAAAGGGCAAAAATTTGCATAACCAGAGCGGATAATATGGACGCGCGGAGGATGCAGGGCGGATGGAAAGTATTGCGGAAACGGAAGCCCAGCGGATGGAAGCGGATGGGAGCGGATGGCGCAACCGCACAGGGCTTCCGGGGGCCTCAGCAAAGCGGACGCCGGAAAGGATACAGCAGGATGCAGAGGCAGATGCACAGCGGATGAAGCGGATGCACAGCGGATGCACAACGGAAAAGCCTAGCAGATGCATGGAGTTAATTGCACATGTTGGGAGGTGCATTGCGTCAGCCCCGGATATAACGGAAGCAGCTCGGAAGCAGGTCACCATTCAGAGGAAAACCTGCTGCCGGAAGGATTGGTGCCTTGCCTGCCTTGCCTGCATGTCTGCCTGCCAGCCTTCCTCCAGTCTTGCTGCCACCCTCCCTGCCAGGCTCCCTGTCAGCCCAGCAACCCCACACCATGCTGCAGCAAGCAAGCCTCAGCTCATCTGCTAGCCAGCCCTTGCAAGAGGGACAGGGCCTACCATCCCAACCCCCTGCGCCCTCACTCTGGTTTCTGCTGGGGCTTCTGCAACATGGGCTCACTCTCTTGCGGCTGGCGCTTCTGCTGCTTCTGCTTCTGGAGGAGCACTGCCAGCACCAGCCACCTCCACAGCACCTGCACCCTTCACCCTGAGACTGAGCGACCAAGAGGAGTGCCAGAGACTCATTTTTGTCTTATAGCTTGTTGTTAATAAAGTCTATTTTGATTCACACACTTGCTTCATTTTCTTTTCTTTTAATAAAGTCTTGCTGGAAACTTTTAGAAATGGTTTAAGCCTTTGCTTGCTTGTGGGATGGGTAAGAATAGCTTTGGATGGGTTAGGTACTGTGATGGGTATAGCTGTGGATGGGTTAGGATAGCAGTGGGATAGATAAACCTCCAGTGCAAGCATAGTGGGACTGTAGCTGGTCCACCCTCCCAGGTGCCACACCTATGCGCCCTTTATTATTCAATAAGAAATATCATCCACACATGTCAACATAAACACAACTCTTTATTAAACGCCCTGTTCATTGTAGGCCAACCAAACATACATGGCCCAATCTAATCTCCGTGTTGATGAGACAGGCTGAAGGAAGCATCCATTAAAGCATTTACCATCCTGTCTTGCCACTCCACTGCTCCAGTGGGGAGTTGACCAGTGTCCAGGAGGTTGCGCTGCTTCTTCACCTCATGTGAGGCTCTGTTGGGGCCTTGCCACCATCCTCAGTGTCGATCAGGTTTCGCCCTTGCCTCCAATTCCCCAGGCTCCATGTCCCCATTGCCTTGTTGGAGGTCCACAAGCCTGTTCTGCAAGACTGGGTAGCGGGTGCGCATGAGATTGTGCAGGATGCAGAAAGCTTCCACGATCCTCCTCATGGTCTCTGGGCTATGCTGCATGTTGGTGAGAAGTACCTGGAAGCTGTTGGCCAGGATGCCAAAGGCGTTCTCCACACCGCGTCTTGCCCTGAACAGCCTGTAGTTGAAGATCCTCTCTTCATGGCTAGGTATTTGGAGGTGTAGGGCTTCATGAGGTAGGTTGTGAGGGAGAAGGCGTCATCCCCCACGATGAAGTAGGGCACAATCTTGCGTGTCGTTGGGCATGCGGGTCTGGATCTGGAAGCACGCACCTAGCGGTTGGCTTTCCAGCCCCTCCTTGAGGTGCGACTGGTGTGTATACCTGGGCATCTGAAGCTGACCCGTTGCCTGAAGCATCGATGTAACATGAACGTGTAGTCAGCATCGACCGATGGCGAAGAGGATGATGCTGAAAAGCCCTTGAGTTGAAATAAGTGACTCCGCTCGCTGGGCGCTTTGCAGACCAGTGTTGCCATCGATGCGCTCCAACCGTGCGGGGGAAGTTCCCATTCGATACAACTGCTCGCAACTTTCTCCATCCTTCTCAGTGGAGGGCACTGGAGACTCCTCCTTGTATTCTTCGATGATGGCCTGCACCACTTCTCTGACACAAAGCTGATGGTTTGCGTGTGGGCAACCTCCAGCCATACTGCATGCCCTTAGGGGTCCTGAGGCCAGGTGGCGCAGAGTGGGTGCCACCTGAGCCAGGTTCGCAGGCTGGGCGGGAAGCTTGGTGTTTGCTGCGTCCAACCTGGGGTGCAGGCCGCTGCACAAGTTTCGTTCAAACATGGCTGGAGCTCCTCATTGAAGTTCTGGAAGCCCAGATGCTTTGCTCCTGATCTCCACCTCAGCTTGTTGCTACAGTCCGTCCTCTGCTCTTCGGCGAACCATCTTTGGACCAGATCTCTTTTTGTGGTCCTTTTCTTTCTCGCGGTAGAGTTCACAGACGCCTGTCAGATGGCTTTCGCACTGTTGCAGAAGGATGGTGGCTGCCGAAAGGACCTTTTTACAATCCACGGTGGAACATGACTGGATGCTGTGGAAGAGAAGATAAGGATGAAGCGCTGCAGGAGCGTCTGCACACTAGGCTGGCTGCGTCTGAAAGTGAGATGCAGCAGTGAGTTGCTCTCCTTATTTAGGCAGTATAGGTGTTCCCTCTTGCATCCTCTTGGCATCCTCTGGCATCCTCTATGCATCCTGTAGACATCCTTAATATCTGAGCATAGCGTCCTCTCTGCCGAACAATTTTTTCTGTTTTAAAACGCTTTGTTTCCGCTTTGGCATCCATTCTGCATCCGTTCTGCATCTGTTTCGCGTCCGTTCCACTTCCTCCCTGCGGTCCGAGCAGATGCGATGAGTTGTGCGATGCAGTAGCGGCATGCCTAGCGGATTAATAGCGCGATGCCGTAGCGGATGCGCTAAAGCGGATGCAGAACGGACGAACTGGATACATTTTCCGCGTAAAAGTTTTAGGCAGCCCAAAACCTTTGGAGTGGATGAAACGTTAATAAATGGATGCTTGGACGCGATAGAGAGGAAGCAAAATGGAGGCAGGGAGTACATTCACGTTTTTGAACGGATGGCAAGGTTTTTTGTCCATTTTACATCCTCTTTGCATCCGTTGGTTCACTGTGACATGGGCTTTAAGCAGTGTACATAATAAAACCATCCAAATTCATAAAAATCATTAAAAATACCCCCAACATAAATTAAAAATATGAAAATATCAAATTTATAGACTACCCTTCTCACTCAGTGACTCCGGATGTCAGCCTTGGAAGCCACATTAGCCTCAGAAGCTTCCATGCTGCCACATTCCTGTGCCTGGGAAATTGGGAGGGGGGAATTTCATAAGAGTGGTTGTCGTTAGACCTAATAGCATTTTTATTCTCAGTCAAGTTCATGCCATCCTGCACCTGGACAAGGAGTGGTTGGAGGATTGTCTTCAGTTGGGATGGATGGTGATTGGACCATGTGATAGACTGATGGGTGCAGGGGATGGGTCTTTGATTTTCAATTACGAAGGGGAAACCCGGAAGCCTCAGATTTGGCTTTTCCCAGATGTGCCAGTATGACAACTCTAATAAAATGGAACTGTGAGAAAATGCCTGTCTTGGAGTTTTGAGTTGGAGTTTGTTTTCTGGAATGCTCACACCGGGAGGTTTATCAGTAAAAAAAACAATAAAGTTACATAAAGGTCTAGACATAAATGAACAAAGTTAAAAACACAGAGAGAGTATCTCCAGGCCACCAGCCATTCCCAAGGCTGCATCCTGTTCTTGAATCCACATGTTTGTGAAGAGAGTCAGGTTCAGAATGCCAGCAGAGTGATGGCCAACCTCACCGTAGGATAAGGTGTTCCATAGGGTTGGGGGCAACGGCACTTCCTAGACCCTGCTCATCAAGACCCACAAATTATGCAGTTGATTTTCCTGCATTAGGAGAAATCACAGGGTTCAGCACACCAGGAGTACAATGGTTAAGCTTCACCCTGGGAAACTTTGACGTCAACACACAGTGGAAAGCCAAATGGATTGCCGAACACCCAGATACAGGCATTTACTTAGATGACCCTACACACAAAAGGTGCCAGGTTTTGACCTTCCTCATCAGCATTAGTCAACTCTGAACAGGATCAGTACCCAGCATGGTGTCTGCCAGGACTCATTGTTTGAGAGGAGTGTTGTCTCTATCCCTCAGTATGACTGCAGTGATCCCCAACAAAATATTCACCACATTATGTCCGAATGTCCCATCAAGAACTTACACTGGGCGAACATCTGCGTTATGTGATTTTTTTTTCAGCATAGGCTACATTGTCCTTGAATGGCTGGGTGGACTGGACATTAAATTTGAACCACTATAAGTCCATATATTTGCCATATGCTAAATAAATAAATAAAATACTGGGGAAAACCCCAAGGAAAAAAGGGAATAATGTAGAGCTGACACACTGTATGTGAAAAAGCAATGCTTTGTTTGAAGAAGATCCCAGCAAGCATCCAAAAGTGGTTAAAAAAAATAATAATACCAGGAATAATAGGCCTGGGGAATGTCTTTAATCTCAAAGCAGTTATGACACAAACAATATTGTTGCCAGCTTCCTATTCATTTCAGCTGTGCACAAAAGGTGAAAGGGAAGGAAAGAAAAAGACTGGCCTTGATAAAGTCTTCATCTCCCTTCTCAAGACTGACAAGAAGGGATCCAATTAGTGCCAATCATATGAAGGAAGACTTGCCCAACTGGCTGTAAAAATAAGTTCACCTGTCAACAGCTTAACAATTCTTGGTGACATTGCTCAGATTGAAAGTAACCCGAAGGATGAAAAGCTTTGGAAAACCAAGGGTCTGTGAATTATCGTCACTTCTAGACTATCACTAACACATTAAATATTTATCTGCAAATATCTATTGGAAAGAAATTCCAATGAATCTATGAAAGTATGATTTGGTGAGGCATCAATACAAAAGTACAAAAAGTACAAAAAAGTGATTGTTATATCATAAATATCTTCTGGGCTTGGCAACTGAAAATGTACCTTAACTGAAGACATTAAGTGATTTTCTTTGCTTTGGGAGAAGCAGTTCCTTAAATTATTTCCCCTCTTACATTTGCAACCAGGCCAGTCACCAGGAGCAGCTTTTTCCCCTCTCTAATTAAATTATCACAGGGGTAGGCAATTAATTTTCCCAAAGTGCCACATGAAAAACTGGATATGGAGAAGCGAACCAATAGGCTGAACTTAATTTGGCCACCACTGCCCATGTGTTGAGGGAAGGAGGACACACAGCCTCAACCTTATCATGGCCCCCACTCTTTTCAGTTTTATCACATTAATAGATTTTTAGCATTTTTATTGGATCTACTTCTAACTTAATTAACAGGCTGCAGAAAAAGCCTTTCTCTCATCAGCTGACTAAAGGAGACAATTGGCTTCTTCTCCTACCCTCTGAAATGCACTTAGTTACATTTTATTTTCTAACTTCCAATTGACCTCACATGGTCTAGACAGAGACAGCCAAAGGGCCAGATGTGGCCATAAAATGCCCCAGCCTGAATTATCAGCTCCTATTCTACTGGATGGGGGTAAAATGATTACAGTGATCATTCATTTATGCGCAATACGAAACTTTAAACAAGAAACAGAGAAGAGCAACAAAGATGATTAGTTGGCTGGAGGCTAAAACATATAAAGAATGGTTGTGGGAACTGGGTACGTCTGCTCTGATTAAAAGAAGGACTGGGGGGACACAATAGCAGTGTTCCAATATTTGAGGGATTGCCACAAAGAAGAGGGAGTCAGGAAATTCTCCAAAGCACCTGAGGGCAGGACAAGAAGCAGTGGGTGAAAGCTAGTAAAGGAGAGAAGCAACTTAGAACTAAGGAAAAATTTCCTGACAGTTAGAACAATTAATCAGAGGAACAATTTGCCACCAGAAGTTGTAAATGCTCCAACACTGGAAGTTTTTAAGAAGAGATTGGACACCATTTGTCTGAAATGATGCAGGGTTTCTTGCCTAAACTGGGGGTTGGACTATAAGACCTTTAAGGTCTCTTTCAACTCCTTCTATTCTAAACCATACAGTGGTTAAGCCCATGTCACACTGCCCAACGGATGCAAAAAGGACACAGCGGACGAGCAAAATGTTCCATCCGTTGTTATCCGCCTCAAAGGGGCAATTTGCATAACTGGGCGGATACATGGACGCGGGAGACGCAGGGTGGATGCAGCGGATGCAGAACGGAACCCGCGCATGGAAGCGGATGGGAGCGGATGGCACAACGCAGGGCTTCGGGGGGCCTCAGCAAAGCGACGCAGAACGGAACAGAGGATGCAGAGCAGATGCACAGCGGATGAAGCGGATGCACAGCGGATGCATAGTGGATGCACGTGGAAGCCTAGGGATGCCTGGCGTTAAGTGCGCATGCGGGGAGGTGCATTGCGTCAGCCCCGCGGATATAACGAAGCAGCTCGGACGGAAGCAGGTCGCCATTCAGAGGAAAGGAACCTGCTGCTGATGGATTGGCTGCCTGCCTGCCTGCTAACATGTCTGCCTGCCAGCCTTGCTGCCAGCCTCCCTGCCAACCCTGCTGCCAGCCTCCCTGTCAGCCTTGCTGCCAGCCTCCCTGCGGCCTTGCTGCCAGCCTCCCTGCCACCTTGCTGCCAGTGCTGCAAGCCTTGCTGCCAGCCAGTCTGCTCGCCAGCCTTGCTGCCTGCCTTCCTGCATCTTGGTTCATGTCTGTCCTGCCAGCCCTTGGTGCCTGCGTGCCAGCCTTGGTGCCAGCCTCCCTGCCAGCCTGCTCCTGCCAGCCTCCCTGCAGCCAGCAACACAACCTTACGGAAGCCAAGCAAGCCTCAGCCATCTGCTGCCAGCCCTGGCAGAGACAGGGCTACCATCCCACCCCTGGCCCTCACTCTGGTTCTGCTGGGGCTTCTGCAACATGGGCTCACTCTTCTGCGGCTGGCGCTTCTGCTGCTTCTGCTTCTGGAGGAGCTGATGACAAGCACTCCATACCAGCCACCTCCACAGCACCTGCACTTCACCCTGAGACTGAGCGACCAAGAGGGTGCCAAGACTCATTTTTGTCTTATAGCTTGTTGTTAACAAAGTCTATTTATGATTCCACACTTGCTGCATTTCTTTTCTTAATAAAGTCTGCTGGAAATTTTAGAAATGGTTTAGCCTTTGCATGCTTGTGGGATGGTTAGGATACCTGTGGGATGGGTGTAGGATAGCAGTGGGATGATAAACCTCCAGTGCAAGCATAGTGGACTGTATGGCCACCCTCCCAGGTGCCACACCTACAGCCCTTTATTATCAATATTAATGTAATTATCCACACATGTCAACATAAACACAACTCTTTATAAACGCCCTGTTCATTGTAGGCCAACCAAATACATGGCCCAATCTAATCCGTGTGATGAGACAGGCTGAAGGAGCATCCATTAAGCATTTACCATCCGGTCTTGCCACTCCACTGCTCAGACTGGGGAGTTGCACCAGTGTCTCAGGAGGTTGCGCTGCTTCTTCACTCATGTGAGGCTTCTGTTGGGGCCTTGCACATCCTCCAGTGTCGATCAGGTTTCGCCCTTGCCTCCATCCCCAGGCGTCCATGTCCCCATTGCCTTGTTGGAGGTCCACAAGCCTTTCTGCAAGACTGTGGTATAGCGGGTGCGCATGAGATTGTGCAGGATGCAGCAAGTTCACGATCCTCCCTCATGGTCTCTGGCTATGCTGCATGTTGGTGAGAGTACCTTGAAGCCTGTTGGCCAGGAGCCAAAGGCGTTCTCCACCATCCGTCTTGCCCTGACAGCCTGTAGTTGAAGATCCTCTCTTCACGGGTGAGGTATTTGGAGGTGTAGGGCTTCATGAGGTAGGTTGTGAGGGAGAAGGCGTCATCCCCCACGATGAAGTAGGCAAACTTGCGTGTCATTGGCAGCGGGTCTGGATCTGGAAGCCCACCATGGGTTGCTTTCCAGCCCTCCTTGAGGTGACTGGTGTTGTATACCTGGCATCTGAAGCTGACCCGTTGCCTGAACATCGATGTACATAACTTGTAGTCAGCATCGACCATGGCGAAGAGGATGATGCTGAAGAAGCCCTTGGAGTTGAAATAAGTGGACTCCGACCTGGCTGGCGCTTTGCAGGCCACGTGCTTGCCAGGTTTGATGGCTCCAAGGTGGGGAAGTTCCCACTCTGATACCACTGCTCTGCAACTTTCTTCCATCCTTCTTCAGGTGGAGGGCACTGGAGGAGCTCCTCCTTGTATTCTTCGAGATGGCCTGCACCACTTCTCTGACACAATGCTGATAGGTGTTGTGTGGCACCTCCAGCATACTGCATGCTCCTGTAGGAGGTCCTGAGCAGGTGCGCAGAGTGGTGCCACTTGAGCCCAGGTTCCAGGCTGGCCGGAAGCTGGTGTTTGCCTTGTACAACCTGGGTGTCAGCCGCTGCACAAGTCGTCAAACATGGCGGAGGCTTCCTCATGAGTTCTGGAAACACAAGAGTCTTCGTTCCTGATCTCCACCATCAGCTTGTTGTACAGTCCATCCTCTGCTCTCTTTGCGAACCATCTTTGGATCCAGACTCTTTTGTGGTCTCTTTTCTTCTCGCAGTAGAGTTCACAGAGCCTGCAGATGGCTTTGCACTGTTGCAGAAGGATGGTGGCTGCCGAAAGGCCTTTGTTACAATCCACGGTGGACATGACTGGATGCTGTGGAAGATGAAGAACCAGATGAAGGCTGCAGAGGTCTGCACTGCTGGGCTGCTGTCTGAAAGTGAGATGCAGGTGAGTTGCTCCCCTTTTTATAGGCAGTATAGGTGTCCCTTTGCATCCTCTAGCCATCCTCTAGGCATTCTCTACGGCATTCGCCCTAACACCTTATATCCGAGATATGTCCCCTTGCGACACGTTTTTCCGTTTTAATCGCTTTGTTTCTATTCTGCAATCGTTCTTGGATCCGTTCCGCTTCCTCCCGCGTCCGGGCAGATGGATTCCGTGGATGCGCTAGCGGACGCCGCGTATAGCGGATAGGTACGCTTTAGATGCGTAACGGATGCGTTACGATGCGTAACGCATGCAGAACGACGAAACTGGCACGAACTGGATACATTTTCCATGCAAAAGTTTTGGGCAGCCCAAAACTTTTGGAGCGGATGAAACGGATAGAGAGGAAGCCAAATGGAGGCAGTGAGTACATCGCGTTTTCGAACATTGGTTCAGTGTGACATGGGCTTTAATGCAGGATCCAATCTGAGTCAATCATAGCTGACTCAACCCAGATTGGATCCTGCAACATTATCCTGGGATACCCACATCCTCCTTCATTTGTGACACAGATTAAGATTCTCCATGTCTTCCTTCCCAGAAAGGTCTGAACATTTCCTTTGTGTCTGGAAAAAACAAAGTCCAGTTGCCTTTAAAAAAAAAAAAACACCTTTGGGATTTTATTTTATTTTTGTTTACAGTTCTGGCATTCCAGTATAATGTACATGATTTACGAGAAAAGTACAAGAATATATATATATATATTTTTGCAGATTTCAGAATGCTGTAACCAAAAGGAACCAATTTCACTTACATGACTTTTAATAAAAATAGGACAGATTGTGTTTTAAGTTGCACAACAGTTTATCCTATCTAATTGTCCTTCCCAATATCTCTAGTCATTCATTTACAGCTAAGGAATACCTGATAAAATCTCTTCAGATGATTAGCTTAATAGATAAAATACAAAACATTTTAAATACACACTGGATATCTGCCCAATCATGGCTTTCTTTTGAAAATCTATGTATGCAATAATTAGACTAGGATTTGCAAAAATTACCTCCTTGCCCTGCTCGAGGAATAATTTATGTGCTTACAATAATGCTAAAAATACAAGCAATAGGCTGTAGGTTTTAAAGATTCAATATTTTTTAGTCTTTGCCTTTTTCTTAATAGAATCCAGTCCAGTTCTGTACCCCAGGAACCATATCATTGGAATGAAACAGACAAATTCCATTCAGATGTACAAGCATTTATTATATATCAGTTGATTTAATTTTTTTTCAAATAAATGTGAGAAGCCAGTAAAGACACATGTAAAGATTGGATTCCCCAAAGACTTTGCTTAGCAAATATTGATAGCAAATATTCTTTTCCCGTTTTCTGTATTATTAATGTTCTAATTAAATATGAAGCAAAAATTGTTCATTCTTTTGAGCTAGATGCAGGGTTCATTTTGACCTTGTTTACTTTTTCAAACTGATTTTGCCTATTTTTAGAGATACAGTATAATCTCAGCATGCCATTGAAAGGCCAGATGTATGCCTGCTCCCTCTTCCCCGGACCAGTTCTATATTATGAGAGGGCAAGTAAAAATCTGTTAGGAAAATTTTATTTTAAGCCACACATCTAACTGCCAAGCAATTAATTCTTTTTTTTTTTTTTTTANATTTTTTTTTTTTTTTTTTTAGCAGACTCACTGATTCTTTCCTCCTTTCTTATCCACAGAAATTACTTGGCCAATTGAAATAGTTGAACATTGGCAAGCTTGAGCAAAGGACTTAAAACAGATTTCCAAAAGAGGTCCTATCTGTTTGAATAAATGTTTAAGTTTGCCAGACCAAAAAGTCCTCATATTCCCCCAGGGACTGGCAATTGTTCAGATTGGAAATTACTTTCCACATTTTCTCTACCACTAAAATCAAGGCTTAAACCAATTTGCCAATGAGAAACCAAGCAAGATTGGCATTGGTTATATAAGATGCTACATTGCCTTAAAATAAAATCAAGAAAACATTTTGAGAAGTTACATGACTATATACGTTATTTCAAGCAATTAGCAATTGCAGCAACTACATTCAAAAATAAAAGTGAGTCACTATTTTGCATTTTTTATTCTGTCTCCCTAAAGCTTTTTTTTTTTTTAAGATGACTTTTTTTCTGGACTTTAAAATAGATCTTCTTTAAATGACATACACTCATACAGTTCAAAAAGCATACAGCAGGGTTGTTGTTTTTCCTCCCACAAACTTGCTGATTTTAAGATGTATGGACTTCAATGCCCAGAGCATCCTTAGGCAGCATGCTGGCTGAGGGATTCTGAAAGTTGAAGTCCGCATATCTTAAATTTGGCAAGTCTGAAAAGAGTGGCCTAAAACTTCCTTAGGCTATTAATGCTTCCTGATTACTTTTTTAGATATGAGTCCAAGATCCTGAATGCTGGATGTGGATGTGGAAAGTAGAGAAACTTCTAAAGATCCCTTATCTTTTCAGTTCAAGTCCTGCATGCATTCCAGAGCTTATGATTTACAGCCTCCAGGTTCTCATCAGTGGTTCTGTGAAGCATTTTACAAACAGTTCAGGGGACAGTTGGTGCTTTTACAGCCTATACATTCTTGGGCACAGAGAAACACTGACAACAAAAGAACTATAAATCAAAGTGGTTTATAATCCTAGTCCTGATTTCTATCAGCCCTCAAGGCAATCAAGAAGCCTGATGAGGATTTTCAGGCTATAGGCTGTTTGACAATGTTGCTCCTAACACAGCAAACCTGGAGAACTACAAAGGGGCCCCACGCAATTATCCCCACTCTTTCTCTTGTCAACCATACTTTTATTTCATGATATAAACTAAAAATCACAGTTTACCCTCTTTTATTATTATTCCTCCTCCTCTCCTCTCCTTTTCATAGCCTCCACCCAATGTTTTCCATCACAGCTGCATCTGCTGAGTCATCAAAATTCAGCAGTAATGAATCACTGGCAATCTTCATAGCAGCCCTGACTTTGTTTTTTGGAAGTATGACAAAGATGCATGGGACTTAAAGCATTTATGATTGTTTTCTGAAAAAAGAAACATATTTACATATCTGCAGCTCCAGATCAGTCATACTAATGCATTTTTTGTACAATAATGATTAAACTTTCTGTACAACAAGAGAGAGTACTGATGGATCAGATCAAATGTTTTCCCATAACAATCAATATAGAGAGACATATTTCATCTTTTACTGGAAGAAATAGCATCACAAATAATGGGAACCATGAATAATGGGTATTAAAAGCATCCATATTTGCGTCCCTCGTTACATATAACCCACCTCCTTCAAAAACCCAACCATAATTATTGTTTATTGCCTGCATCAGTTAAATTCACTACCTAAGAGCAAGAGGTTTGTAGTGGCCTGCCATGATGTATCATGGAATCAGATGAGAAAGGACCATTTAGGCCATCAAATCGAAAATGAGGGATCTGTCAAAATGGTGATGGGGTAAATATAGGAACACCAGCATAGCCTCACAGAAATAATGGATTACACAAGGATACAGACCAAAAAGCCTTCTGCCTATCTTGATTCTTGCAATCTGCAACATATAGATTACAATTCCATAAATAACAGCAGTTATGTCAATTAGAATTAGAGGAACTGTCATTCACAAATCAGCTGGAAGGCACTGAGTTGCTCACACAAGGAATCAGTTTAGATCCTCTTATTTTCCTAACCCACCTTAGGTTTTTTTTGCTTCCATTCATGATGACAATGCAGAGGTTATTTCCAGAAAATCAGCATGTAAAAAAATGTACCAAACAAAACTCTCATCTTGACCTACATTGTTTATTTGAACTTTTAATCAAGATGCCACAATTCTAGGCTTTTGGATTCTAGAGCATTACAAGGATGACACTCCAAATACAGTAAGCAGAAAATGTTCTGTTATTTGTCAAAGGTTGTTGGATGGCTTTCCTGACATTTAATTGACCTGCTCCTTGTTAACTTAAAAAAAAGGCCTCCTTTTACTGCCTTTATTCAAGCAGCAATCTATTCAACTCAAGTTGCTTCTTTCATTTATACAATCCACTTAAAAGTTAACTACAAAGCAGACAAGGGTTGGGAAACAAAACACAGATACAACAAGTTACCAGTGAAAGATGAATTAAGTAATAGCTGCCGATGTCATATTATTTCTTAGAAAAGTAGAGCCTGTTGCTGTTGTTTTATTTTAGTGGTATACTGCATATGTGCACAACTGCCTCCTTTTTCTTCAGAGATGCAAAAGGCTGGCTTCTTAAATTGTTGTGCAATAACAGAAGATTCAGAAGGAAAAGTTCCATATTATCAATTGCACCTTTCCATATCTATGGGAATAGGCAACCGAAGGCTTGATAAATAAAATCCATCAGTAAATACTAGAGTGAGCTTTCTTTCCAGTATCTGCAGTGGATGATCTTAATGGTATCAAAGGAAGAGCTTATGCCTCACATTTGCAAATGGATTTTATCCCATTCTTTTTATACTGCTTGTTCGGTTCTTTTTCTAGCAAAGCATATGTGGTCTGTAGGAGAATTATATGTCATCCCTAAAAGCTTGTCATGAATGAACCTTAGGATGCAAACTTGGGCTTCCCATATCTGTGAGGCAGGGGTGGGCTGCTGGGGGTTTGCAGGGGTTTGGGACATCCTCTAGCTAAGATTCTGCACAATTTGGAGAACCCCCAAATCCCACTCATGGCTGGCCCCACCCATCCTGCCCCGCCCATCCTAGGAACCCCCAAGCAGCCTGTTTTGGATTGCAGGGAAGTGCAGGATGCACGTGGAGGCTCAGGGAGGGTGAAAAATGGGCCTCCTGGAAGTTTGGGAAGGCCGGAAATGGGCCTGTTTCCAGCTCCCAGAGAGATTCCAGAGCCTGGGAGACCATTTTTGCCCTCCTGGAGGCTCGAAGAAAGCCCCCAAAGCCCAAGGAGAGCAAAAACACCCCCCACCATGGTGCAGGAGGCCAGCTAGGCCACATTCACCATGGCATGCCCACCCAGCAACTGGGCAGAGAGCCCATTGCTAATTTTTTTGAAAGAGCACACAATGTAATTCTAGAGTTATAAAGCTTCATACAGCTCTTCCTTATCTTAGGAACCAGTCCTCACTGGAGCTTTCTGTGGTGCTGAAATGGCTTGACTTACAGTATTTCTTAGCACTCCATGAGGTTGTCAGAAATCAAGGCAGCAAATAGCACTTGAAAGCAGTCTCATTGAAGCTAGATTTTTTTTATTCTGAATGTCTCCATCTCATCTTTCAAGCTTTGATTCCTAAGACTGCTTTAAAGTGCCATTCATAAAGACATATGAAACAATATTAGAAAGAATGAAACATAACCCAACATTTGCAAAAAATGGCATTGAAATCAAAGTTACTGGGCACATTTCTTAAAACAAATCAAAAGGAAAATGGGAGGAAAAGAAAAAAAAATGTTGAGACACATAAAAATATAATAAAGCCTGGAATTGGGAAGATAGTTAAGTTTTAAAAAATCCAGATGTGAGATCAATATACTTAGGATGGACATCTGTTCTGAAAAGTGATGTTCATTCAGAAAAAAATCTCACTAGCTAGGCAGTTCTTATGGGAGAAGGTAGCCCTTCACTTAGTCTCGTATCTCAGCTTGAGCCTCAATTTGCTATTTCAGTCCATCTAATCTATAATTAATACAGCTTTCCAGTTATGGATCTTCCATTTTCTTCTTGTCCTTAACATGTACATCTAAAGTAGAGGTACATCTAAAGTAGATTTGTTGGGACAGATGCTATTTATTTATTCAATTTATATAACCTCCCTCTCACAACAGCAATTTCATGTAGTTTAAAAACAACATTTACAGATATAGAAGGATATTATAAGGCACAGCAACCTATACAGCAGCTAAAAAATTCAAACCATATCATAGGCTCCAAGTAACACTCCGAATCTTTGCCTGGATCGTTAATTTTTTAAAGAAACTTCTGAAAGGTTAAGAGTTGCAGTCAGTCTGTTCTTAGGTAGAATGATGTTCCATAAGGATCAGACCAGAAATCAGGAGGCTTCCAATTCTAGTCTGTTAGGCACAAGTGATTTTGAGCCAGTCACTCTCTCTCAGCCATAAGAAGGAAACAATGGCAAGCCACCTCTGAAAAGCCTTTCCAAGAAAATTGCAGAGAGTTGTCCAGGCAAGGAAAATACAATTTAATGAAAGAAAAAAAATACAAATAACCCAGTTTGTCAAGGTTATTGCAATAGTGAAATAAACAGTAACTTAGCATACATCATTGTGTTCATAAACACCTTCACATGTAAGCCGTGAACGTTAACTACAGTTGACTCTACTATATATTAAGGAAATTATAAGGTGACAAGGTTAATTTGGTTAACATACACAGCACACAAGCGGAAAAATCTCTAATATAAAGGAGCTGCTGAGAATAATTACATTGTGAGTCATAATTGCCCATAGGGAAAGAATGCATTTCATACAATAGAGTGAACTCTGTGGATCAGGTGTCATCAAACATTCTCCCTGAAAAGCCAACTTCATTTTTGCCGCATACCTAAGCAATATGGGCATGAATAATAATTTTGAAAGGAATTTTTCCTGCAGAAGCATTGTATCCATTTGCACATGCACCATAATGCACATTGGCAATAATAAATCACATCAGCCAGGCTGTTGCCATTTATTGTGTTGTTTATAGCAATGCCGAGTTGTCTGGCATTTGCATTTGGCTTTTGTTAGTTAAAGCAGGAGTTTTGCTCACTAAGTTTGATTGCATTTACAGACCTCCCATCAGGCAGCATTCAGAAGCAACAATCATTCATAGAGTGACTCAGGGTCATGTTAAACAGCTCTTTAACAACATGGTATATCTTGCTTGGCACTAGGTGATATAATTAAATGAGGGGACAGCAGAATTAATAAGCAGTAGACAAAAATAAATTGAAAACCAGGCCACTTCAGCATTGTGGATTTTCCTTGGAGCTTCCAGATAGAAAATTAGATGTAAAATTAAATCTAATTGCATATTGGTCCAGATAGCGCTATTTTCATATCACAGAGTTATACCATACTACAAGAATGAATTTAGTGTAATAGTTAAGGCACCAGATTAGAAATTCAGAAACCATGTGTTCTAGTTGTAAGCCTCAGGCCTTAAGCCAGTGGATGATTTGGGACCAGCCAATCTCTCTTGGCTTTAGAAAGAAGGCAAGGGTAAACCACTTCTGAAAATCTGCACAGAAAACTGAAGAGACGTCCATTTTGAGTCAAAAATTACTCAAAAGTACAAAAATTAAATTTAAAGAAAAATTAAAATCACTAACATAGCATAACCAGATGACAATATAAGTTATTTTAAAGTAAATTAAAGTTAAAACATAAGAATAAATCAACATTACATGAATAAAAACATAAACTATATCCTATTTCAACAACAACTTTAATGCCAAATTATGGAGTCCTTGTGCTCTGAGCTTGGCTGTTTACTTCCAAAGCCTAGCTACCCAACTAATGTTCGGAAACTCTTGGAAGTATCAACTGTTGGAAGACTCCACAGTTCAATTCAGATGGAAAGACGGATGGATGGATGGATGGATGGATGGATGGATAGACAGAAGGATAGACAGACAGACATTCCCTTTTATTGAAAGACAAATCTGTTCAAATAAATACATACTAATTTCTAACAAAAGGGGAGTAAATTTGGTAGTAAATTTCAATTATCATTTGGGAAATTCCAGCATCTGGAAGTGGTCATTAAAAATATACCTCCATCAAATGTTCCTTTGGCCTATGATAATCTTAAATCAGAGAACCTACCTCTCCTAAATATCTTCTTAAATGCTGGGCAGGCTGTTTGAGAGCATCTTCTTCAGAAACAAAAGATGTGGTTACTAGATAAGGGAAACCTTCAATATTGATTTGCCATTGGTACAAAGAGTGAAAAGAAAGCCTTTGGCCAGATAAAACAACTTAGCTCTTTTAGCTTGATTTAAAATTATAATTAGTGAACTAAAGCTTAAATCTTGATCCTTTAACTTCAGCTATGACTAATTTTGACTCTCCCCTCCTCCCCTTCCAATTTTTGTTATGCTACATCCATACGTGTAAGTCCTTGAAGTATCAAATTACATTCCCAATAATTCTACCAAAATGGAAGTCAAAAGGATTCCCTAAAAGCACAACTCATCTAACACTACAGTCAATAACTTCTTTCTCATTTTCTTGGATTTCAGCTCTATAAGCATGCTAGCCATTTTTGCTGTCATCTTTTATTCATAAACCCAAGCTGCTTCCAATATCACAGCTCAAGCAAATTTCAGAGATAATTCCAATTCAGAGTGCATCACCAACATCTTGCTCACTCAACCAGCTTCTATGTCTACTGTTGCTACAGGAAAGGATGGGTAAAAGGTATCTGCAATCTGCCAAAGGGACAAAGGGTAGGTCTACTTAATTATGACTCAATTGCCATAGAGCATTGGAAACTATATTATTTTTGTAACTGTTAAAAACTTTGCCCTCCACTTCTGTTGTTCAAAAAATCTTAAATATCAGATACATCTACATTTTTGATTCTATAGTTTAAACTCCTACTCATAAACTGTACTTCATGGCATTCTGACCTGCATATTTCTGTAATGATAAACATTTAAGTCTCTGATTTTGAATCTTTTTCTCTCCTCTGTACAAATAACAGTAGCTTAGCTTTCTAACATACCCAATCCTCTTGTGCACATTAGCATTCACTGATATGTTAATTGGTAATAGCATTATTTCATAAATCTCTGTTGGATAATCCTTTTTTTTTCAAGGATTGTCATTTCAGCATGATTTTAATTCTGTATTTTCCCAAGATGTTCAGTATCCAAACTGATAGTTTCAAACTGAGATACTTTTGGAAAAAAGCAAAGATGGAAAGTTTTGGGATAAATACAGCATAAAAAAAATGGATTTCAGCCCATACCTATGAGAAATGACCTAGTGAACTTCTGCCTGATATTGCTACTGCATGAGTGTGCATATAATCCCCAATTTGGAAGCTACAATGTTAAACACAAAGTGTTGTATTTTATGATTTTTGTTGAATGTGGGTTTTTTTCCCTTTTTGTTTTTATGTACACTGACAGCATATGCACCAAAGACAAATTCCTTGTGTGTCCAATCGCACTTGGCTAATAAAAAATTCTATTCAATTTTAAATGTTAAACTGGTTTATAGAAAGCTGTAGATTATCCAGCATATTCTTCACCAACAGCAAGTTGTCTTCATAAAAATAGTCTTGGATTGCCACTGATCCACAAATACTCAGCCTTGCATTTTCTTGGCATGATAAATGTTTTTACATTTTATCCTCTAAAAGGCTAGTGTTTCTCAACCATAGGAACTATGAAATGTATTCTGGGAATTGAAGTCCACATATCTTAGATTTCCTACAGTTGAGAAACGCTGTTCTAGGATGAGTAGAAGGAGAGAAAGAATGAGAAAGTGACTAACTTTTTTACCGCATCCAGCAGCCCTGGAATTTGCAAGTAGTCTCTGCTCAAAGGCTAACCAGGAATAACCCTTTTAGTTTTCTAGGCAAGTCAAGGTCTCTCAGATATCTCCATCTAGTATGCCTCACATAAAGATACAGGAAAAAAATTACACTGTAATCAGTTGAAAATAAAATAATAAAAACACAAGATGAGATAGGAAGAAAATAATGTGATCATCATGTTTAAGAGTCAAATACTTTAGACCTTGTAAAAAAATAGGCATAATTTTTATCAAATAAGAAAATGACTTGTGGATATCAAGCTGCCAAAAAGTATCATCCATATATTTTCATTTAAGATAATAATTTGGACATATCAACATCTTTATATGGCAGTGATTTTTTAGAATCTGAAGGATTAGTTTTGCATTTTTATTGTTGTTGTTGTTGTTGTTGTCACCCTGCTTAGCTTTGATTTCTTTCTGATTTTGCTACCAGCTGAATATATTATGGAATAAGGATTCCTTGGGGACCAGCTTTAACAACCTCCATAAACACACCAGAGAGACAGATTGGTTGCCAAGGCAATAGCTAGCAATGTCAATAGTCTTCCTTAACAGAAAAGGGCAAGATCTTGCAGGCTTGGCAAAGTGGGCTACAAGAAAGAAAAGCATACCTAATTGATGGAATCCAGTGGGCCTTTTCACATCTGCAAGCATGCTTTTAAAATCCTCAACTTTCACCAGAGCATTTATCCAGCATTGCCTGTATGCAAGTAGCCATGACAGAGGATAAGGCAAAGCAGAAGCAGAGATGGTTGAGGACCTCCTGCAATAAGGAAATTACAGCTTGCACCAGTTTTTGTATGCATGATTTTGTTTGTGTTTGTTTTCCACTAGCTGGAACTTCATCCAAAGTTTCTGTTGAACACTGAAGTTTTTGCACTGATCTTTAAAAGCCAGAAGTAAAGAGCTGAGAAATCTATTACTGCAAATAAGTCAATTTAGTAGGTAAAATACAAGTGGCAATTTTCTTCCTTAAACACATTACAGTGAAAGGCAAATGTCTGTAAACAGAAAGGTGTGCTTTCTTTCCTTGCTCTGAAATGATTTCTCAGATTGCCATTTAGAGGCCAATGCCTTAATACTCCCTTCCTATGACAAGCCATGAGGTGGTGCAGTTCAGTATTGTGCTATTTTATTTTTTAAAAAACTCAAAGGAACTTATTTGAAGGCAGTTAATAAAAAGCACAAAGCACCTGTAGTAGGAACCAGAAATGAAAATGAGTGTTCTTAGCACTGCAAATCAGCCCAGCTGTTTAAAATAGTTAACTGAAGCAGCAAGATCTTGGAACTAGCAGCTTTGATGCACAAACACTTCCTTTTCTGTACTGATTTCTGAACAAGAAACCTGCAGCATTTGCTGCAGTAAATGGTATTTATTATTTCAATAGTCGGGAAGCAAGATATTCCAATGACCCTAATTGATTTTTTTGTATTCCTATTTTAATCTGCTGTGTAATGGAATGGAGTCTGGAGTCCCAGGTGGGAGGGGATGCTTTCCAGAGGGCAAAAAGGCAGGGGTACTTGGAATATCTGGAAGAAGAGGGTATCTGGTCAGAAGAGGGCTAAGACAGCCCCTCCCTAACATCTCACAAAATATATCTATAGCTATGCAGATACAGTAGCTGTTTTAGTTTGGCAAGATTCTGTCTTTAGGCAAACAACAATAAAGGAACTTCTCAGAAGTAGTTCCATGTGTCATTCTTGGTTCTTGGTGCCTGCCAACTGCTCCTATTTATTGTAGTTTTGAAGCAGTTTAGAACATAGTGGTTGGGTGGGTTCACATATTTCACTACATTGTTATATGTTGTTGTTTAGTCCTGTGTCTAAACCCAGCCACTGCTGTCTATAAATCCTAGTTAATACCCAGCATAGTGTATATATCCAGCATGATTCAACAAATCATGGCTGAAAGAAACTTGAATTTTATCCCATGGTAGCAGAAAGTGTGAAATATGACATCCAACTGCCACCATTCATGCCATTCTGAAGGACCTTAATACTCAGAAGCATTTTTATGGCACAAGAGGTCTGCAGAACATATGCATGTATGTAAAAACAGATGTACCATTTAACACAAAGCACTATTTGATGTGGTACAAAGGAATGTGTCTGGATGAATGGAATGAATAAACCTTCCTGCATTCTCTTTCTTATGCAATTAACACCACACACACAAAAAGGGCAGAGAGATGCACTAGCAATCTATGACCAACTGACAAGCACAGGCAATACTTTTTTCAGTTCAGGTGAAGGAGATTCCAAGACAGCTAATCTACCATCATTACTATTTGCATGGAGTATCTCAAAGACAACAAGAGAAGAAAAGCTCCTTTGCAAGCACACACAGACAATCTAAGGAGAGGAAGTTTTGGAGTTTTCAGAAGCTCCTCTTGTTCAGATCAGCACTGAGTAAGCCATTGAAACAGATTACAAATGATTTTTTCCCTCATAAAGTGAGCACCAGCAGGTAAGTGTGCAAGTTATCACCTCATTTTACATGCTATTCTGCTGCATGTTGCACAATTAGTGACAAAGGATGTGACAATTTCTTTATCTTTCTTTACCTTTCATGTCTGTATGTGAATAAGCTTAGCAAACAGAACTCGGTTGCCATTATGGGGAGTCTGCTTTGGAATAAAGGTGCCTTAATTAAAAATGGAACTTCCCAAAGTAGAACTGTGGGTGTCTTCTATTTTGAATCACATCCATTCTGAATCCAGTGACAGGCCCAGAGCACTGTGGCAATGCAATATCACAAAAGCACAGCAGCAATGCATTTATCTCCCCCATGCTGTTTTTAATTGCATCCTCTTTATTCTTAAAGACCATGATGAGCACTGGGATTTTTCAAGGAAAGCATGAACATTGAAAGAAATGCAGTTCTTCTTTAGAACTTCCTTTGCAACTTTTGCCACTGTACCAGTGTAGCACAGTCTCTACTCAGAATATACACTCCTTTAACATCTAATGTTACTCAGGGTCAAAAGTCCATTGCCCAAAAGAAGCATCACCAAGAAGGGAATATCAGTCAATAAGGCTCTCGCATGACAGCTGGGCATATGCTTGGCCTCACAAATTAAGTTAGAGGGAATTATTGGCTGTGGGTACCCATCCACAGCCTGTCTAGAGATATCAAGCAGACAGTTTGAAATGCAGGGAAAGGATAGCAGGACTGACCCAGAGCTTATCTTTTCTGAATCCTGTGTATCTTGGTTTGGAATACTGGGGCCTCTCCGTTTTCCAGAGACTTCATACAAAAGTTGTGAACAACTCAAATGTTTGTCAGTTTTGGAAAGGTTTGGCTATCAAGCTAATCTGGAAAAAGCAACTCTTAGCCAACCTTCTTATAGACCTCTACAACATCCAAATGCTATAAGCCCCTTCTTGCTCCCCAAATCATATCTCTGGATATTATTTCCACTGATAGAACATATATTGATAATGTGAACACACGCAATATGGATACACATTTGGCTGAGACCACACAGAGATGAAACAATGCAAACTTGTAAATCTCCCTATCTGATACCAGCTCCATCAGCTGCAACCCCCATTTGCTTTCTTCATAAATCAATGACCTTTCAAAGAGAAAAATCTTCCTTATTGCTATTTTAAAAAATAGAATAATATGAGACAGAAGCTTGTTGCTACTTTGTCCTATCTGTAAACTGGGTGTGAATAAACTCTTCATCTACTATTCTAAAATACAAATTTCTCAGAAGCTGAATTCTCTGTGCTTTTACTCAGCCAACCGATTCCATCCATACTCAGTGTTTTACATGAATAAGGACCCAGTGGAGTTGAACAGGGCTGATATTAGGAGACTGTTTTTTCTGCTCTTTAACTTTCCCAACCTCAGGCTTCAGACAGATAGTTTTGCAGGGCAAGCAGGTATTCCAAGTCTTTTTCCCAAGGAACAAATCAATTTTAATTACCACAAAGCCTCTCCCCCAGTAAGTATCCACACTGTGTTGTCTTCCTTCCTTTTCTCACCCAGTAACTACTCCAAATTAAATGGCAAATGGTATTGCAGCAAGGGCATTGTCATGCAAACGAAGAAAAACAGCTTCCCTCCCAATTTATTCATGCAACCAGAGACTGCATTGTTAAGCCAGAGAATATATTCTGCCATCTCAATGGTTCTGGAGGAAAGATAAGTAGCATTGTACAGGTTTTTCATTTGTAGGCTGGCAAATTGTGTTTTCTCTCTCTCTCTCACTGTCATACAAAATGGCCAGCTTGGTCAGCTAAGATAGAATCTAATTATGAGTTCTTTGCATATGCGCACCTTATTTTTCTATTTCTATTTATTTTATTTATTTATTTTTGTCAATTGCTTACAAGATAATAGGTATAAGTATATACATAGTTATGAATATACATATAAGAAAAATAAAAGAAATAATAGGACAGGGATGGTAGGCATGTTGGTGCGCTTATGCATGCCCCCTACAGACTCTTAGGAAGGGGTGAGGTCAATAGTAGACAATCTAAGGTTTAAAGTTTTTGGGTTTTGGGGAAGAAACCAAGTCAGGTGGAGCATTCCAGACACTCGACCACTCTGTTGCTGAAGTCGTAGCTCCTGCAATCAAATTTGGTGGCGGTTAACCTTAGTTTGTATCTACCGTGTTTCTCACAAAATAAGGCTGGGTCTTATTTTTTTTTTTTGACCCCCCCAAAAAACGGCAAGACTGTCTTTTTTGGGGTGACTTAATTTCCCCCTCTTGCATCCTCGGGCGGGTGGGTGGAGACGGCTTGAATGTTGACCTCCACATTGGTGGGGCACTTTGTATCGTGAGACCTTCCACCACCATTGCTTTCCCTCTCCCTGTGCTGCAGGTTGTTGGCGCAGCCATGCGTGGCCAGCCAAGTCTCCCTCCCGTCCAGTGGAGCCCAGTGGAGTCACTTGGCTTCAGGTGCTCCTGTCACTGCCTTCCTTTGCCTTCAGAGGCAAAGCCAATTCTTTTAAAAACGACGCCCTCTACCGGTATGACAAAGCCTCCCCTGCCTGAGGGCAGCCCAACCCCACGTGGGGAGGCAATCTCCGGGCCGCAAGCACAGGATCAGCCCACCCCGGCAGAAGTGCCAGCCACCATCCTTGCCTGGCGCTGGACAGAGCGTGAAGAGCTTTGCCTGAGGCGTCAGCGCAGCTGACAGGCAGGCTCTCCTGCCCGGCAGCGAGCTCTTGCCAAGGCAGTGAGCACCTCCCTGCCAGCCCTCCGCTCATCCTGCCAGGGCCGTACCAGAGCATGTGGGCTTGGCAAGAGCTGGGAAGTGAGCTGCAGGTGCGTGCCCACCTGCCAGCAAAAGAGCCAGGCCTACCAAGTTTGCTTCCTTCCCAAGTCCCTCCAACCCGAACCTGAAGGGGCTACCAGAGAGGCCGCCCAAGGCAGTGATAGTGCCACCCATCCATGGACAGGGAGGCAAGGAGATGACTTGCGCTGCATCCTCCTCTGAGCTGAGCCTGCCAAGTGAGTGCCTCTGCCCGATCCCGTGCTGCTGCAGTGTTTGGAGCTGCCGGTGCATTTGGAGATGCGTGGGAATGGGGACGGGCTGGTGGAGGGGTAGAACGGCAGGTGGCTTCGGGCTCTCTCTGCTAGACCCACCAGCCAGGGAACCCTCACCTCTCTGGCCACAGATGGGTGGGCACTATCACTGCCTCAGGCAGCCTCTCCTGGTGCTCCTTTTGGTTCAGGCTGGGGACTTGGGAAGGAAGCCAAGCTTGGGGCGCCTGGCTCTTTTGCTTGGCAGGCGGGCACGCATCCGCCTGCATCTGGGCACATTCTGCTGGGGTGGACCGATCCTGCACTGTGGTCCTGGGTGATTCACCTCCCCATGTGGGTTGGGCTGCCTCTCAGGCAGGGGAGGCTTTGTCATACCAGTAGTAGGGTGTCATTTTTAAAAGAATTGGCTTTGCCTTCGAAGGCGAAGGGAAGGCGGCAACAGGAGCGCCTGAAGCCAAGTGTCTCCGCCGGTCTCCGGTTGCAGGGAGGAGCCCTGGTTGGCCACGAATGCTGTGTCAAAACCCGGCAGCATGGGGAGAAAGAAAGCAACAATGGTGGAAGGTCTCCCGATACGAAGTGCCCCACCAACACTGAAGTCAACGCAGGCAGCACCATATCCAGGAATGAATCAAAAGTACTTCCTAATGGCAAGGCCCCTGCACTCCTCCCCCCCCCCATTTCACATGTTTAATATAGGCCTTAATTTGGGAGAGGGGCTTAATTTGATTTTATGCCTATAAAACATGCTGGGACTTCCTATTGGGGGAGGTCGTATTGTTGGAGAAACATGGTATTGTTTGCTCTTGTGTTGTTATGGTTGAAGCTGAAGTATTCATTGACACGTAGGACATTGCAATGTATGATTTTATATACTATAAATACTATATACTCTACTTATACTATACTATATATTTATATCTATTCTTAGATCGGACCAAAGGCAGCGTAGTTCTAGGTTTTCTAGGTCTATAATTTCAAGTCTGGTGGCATAAGGTATTCTGCAACGAGTAGAGGAGTGGAGAACTCTTCTTGTGAAATATTTCTGGCTTTCTCAAATGTGTTAATATCAGATAGATAATGTGGTTTCCAGAGTGATGAGCTGTATTTGAGTATTGGTCTAGCAAAATGTTTTGTATGCTGTTTTGTAAGTTATTAGTGTAATATATTACAAGAGAAAAAGCTATGTAAGATTAGGTTAACAACTCTTAACTCCTTTTTGGCTATGTAGTTACAGTGGCTCTACCACTTAGATCATTTGGGATGAGAACTCCAAGATCCTTGACAGAGTTTAGATCATCAACAAGGTCTTTGACTATTCAGCCTGTATTTTATTTTCTGATTATTATTTTTTTGCCAATATGTAGGACAGAGCATTGATTTGTTGAAATTTGAAGCTGCCATTTGTTCTACCATTCTGATACACAGTCAAGGTCTTTTGAATATATATTAATGATTTCATTTTTCTGCTTTCAACCTGGTTGTGTGGATGACAGTTTTAAAGGGGCATCTTCCCAGCACTTCAAAAATTGGGGGGACAGGGACTTCTTCCGAAGCACTTTGAAAGTGATTCCTTTGATATACCCAACCATAGTACAAACCGTCCAAGCAAAATATTTCTGCCCTTTGCCCTTAATGTTGCTTTATCTTGTCTCCAGTCAAATGGGAGACAAGGTTAAGATCTTTAGCAGCACTGTGGTGTTTTTCACCTTAAGCTGACAAGGTTCTGAAAACCTTGTTATGCTTTGCCATCTGCTATGTCAGAAATAAAGTCAGATGGTCAGTAGTAAATGGGGAAGTGCAGCACTGGACATTTAAGGGTGATGACATGGTTCCCTCTTCTTTAGTCCCTGGTTCCGGATCGTCTGCTGCTATTCTGCTTCTAGCAGGGGTGTCAAACTCAGGACTCATGGGCCGGATCTTGTCAGAATATTCATGAACAGGCAGAGACATGGTTCACAAAGTCAGCCAATGGGAGCTGAATTGGGGGCTGAGAGTCTGGGTGTGGCTTAGCTAGGTGCTCTCAATTCCTGAAAGTGAAACAAGTAACCTTGTTCTGAGCTCTGTTTGTGTTTTGCTTATGTTACGTTAGAAGAAACAACTGGTATTGTAAATTTTATTTCAATATGTTATTATGTATATAAAGAAGTTAATGATCCTGCTGAATCAGTCATCTGTGTGTTTTCTAGACTTCAATTTGCTGCAAATTCTCACAGATCTGCTCTATGGGATATTTAGATATGGCCCGCGGGGCTCTCCTGGAAACAGGAAAGGACCGACCCATAGGGCCTCTGCCAGCAAAAATGGAGCTTGTGGGGAGCAGCGTGTGACACTCCCCCCTGGCTCTATTTTCAGTCACGATGGCCTCCTGCAGCCCTCTGCCAGCAAAAACGGCCTTAAAATTGATGCAGCCTTAATGTGTCTTATTAATCCATGAGGGTAACTTCAGAGTTATTTCTTACAGTGTTGGAAATGGCTTGTCTCTTGTTTCTTTGATATGTTAGCTATTCCATCTATGGTGTTTTGCTTTTCGTGGTTGGGAGTGGCAGACGTCAGCCACTCTTATTTCTCTCTCCTTTTTTTTGTGTGAATGTTTGTGTGCTCACCAGAAGATGAACATTTCCACTGCATTATTTCTCTCAGCTATATATCTCCGCAAGAAACAGTCCCGCTCTTCTGAAGAATGGAATTAGGAAGGAACTAAATATGTCACTGAGGCCATATTGCACCAGCAAAGAAAGAGAGAGAGAGAGAGAGAGAGAAAAGGAAGATTTGCAGGCTCAGTGGCTGTCTGTTCTGCTTATTGGCATTCCAAAGCCTGTAAATCACAGCTTCTGCATGAGATGCTATCATTTTAGTGTTGCTCTGCAATGGCCTGATAGTTTAGAAATACAATACAAATCTTCTATTCACGACATTCTGGGAAAACTGAATCCCAGAACACAGGTGGTATTCAGCAGGTTCTGACCAGTTCTGGAGAACCGGTAGTGGAAATTTTGAGGAGTTCAGAGATTCAGCAAATCCCACCTCTGACTGGAGATTTTACAGTATCATTTCCCTGCCACACCCACCAAGCCACACCCATAGAACCGGTAGTAAAAAAAAAATGAATCCCACCACTGTCCCAGAATCTGGAAACAACAACCAGGGATGGTGATAGATTCTTCCACAACAGTAACAGTTGTATGTATGTGTAATACATATGCATTTGATTTCTATAGCCACCCATGTCAATGACTCTGAGTGGCTTACAATTACAAAACTATAAAAACAAGTAAAGCACTAAAAACCATTGTCTATGGTAGGGGTGACAAACTGGATTTCTTTGAGGGACAGATCAGCATTGTAGTTCTCCTCTGCGCCCTGTTTTCAGCCTGGATGGCCTCCTGCAGCACTTTGCCAGCCAAATTGGGGCATGGGGTGGCACACATGGCCCCCTATGCCCCGTTTTTGGCCTGGATGGCCTCCTGCAGCACCCTGCCAGCCCAAATGTCCTCCCCCACCCATGTCCCATTTTGGCTGCCCGAGGCACTGCGGGCCGTTCCTTTGCTATTTCCAGCCCAGCCCCATGGGCCAGATTTAAGTTTGAGTTTGACACCCCTGGTCTATGGAGATTCCCAGTCATCCAGGTCATGGTTGTCCCAAAAGTGCTTTTTCAAAAGACAATGGGACTTTGTTTTTTCTTGAAAATGTTTTCCTTCTCATCCAAGAAACTTCCTTCAGTTGTGAACTCCAAAAAGCTTCTTCACTTCTGAACTGAAGAAAATTTTTGGATGAGAACCAAAACGTCTTCAGGAAAAAAAGGAAGTGCAGTTGCCTTTTGAAAAAGCACCTTTGGGACAATAAAAAGCACTTGAAAAATAATAAAGGCACCCAAAATAAATGTACATAGCAGCTGAGATAGTTAGCCAGTTCACAGTAAAGCCAAGAAATGGGGCCCTTTAACACATTCAGCATCTCAGGTGCAGGAACAGAGTTTTTAAAGGCTTAGAAATGGCCAGCAGGGTTGGAGCCATTCTAATTTCCAAAGGGAAGACATTCCACAGAACAGGGGCTGCTGCAGAAAAAACCCAACTTCTCTCTCCCCTCCAGCTTGACACTCTGTGGCTGATGGGATCTGCAGCATGCCCAATCTGCTAGATCAAATGGCATGTGTAGAAACTCAAGTAACCTGGTCCCAAGTCATGTAGGGCTTTAAGGTACTTGTGATAACAAGTACCTTGAATTACACCTAGAAACATGCCAGTAGCCAATGTATCTCATGAAGAAGTGGTGTTTGGTGTGCGGTATAGCAGGCACCAATTACTAGCCATGCATCTGCATTTTGCACCAACTGAAGCTTCCAAATGCTGTTCAGGGGCAGCCCTATGTAGAGCACTGCAGTAATCTAAACAAGACATTACAAGGAAATGGGTGATAGTGCAGAGGACTTCCCAGTCCAGTCAAGGAAAACAGCTCCACACTGTATATTATAACACAAACTAGAAGCCATGCTAAAAAGTGCTTAGTTTTAAGCCCCCTCATTATTCCTCCTTAATGTGAAAGCAAACAAATCAGTAAATATCATCCCTTTTTATCCCTCTCCCCAACACTCCCTGCAAGAACAAATGAGACCTCTGAGATATGAAGGTTTTGAGAGCCTACAGCTTGCTGTATTTTCTACCGTTTCTTTGATTGGTGACTTGAAGGCAAACAGACATCAAACTTTGTCAAACAGAGTACAGAATTGTGAGAAAACAGAGCTGTGCTGTCTCCCTGTGACTAGGGCCTTAATACTAATACAAGGTTGTTCATGACATTTGGAAACAGAACGGTCACCCAAAGAGACAACAGATGGTAGTTAAGGAACTAAAGTTCAAGAAATCCCTGCATCAGTAACTGTAATAAGCGAAGTAACAATACCATCACATTGAGAACAAAAGCATGAACAGGGACACATCTGCAGTTTGCTGGATTTCAGAGAAGAAATTAATGAGAGCAGACCAAAAGGAAAGCTGTTCCATGTATTACAAAGATTCTGCCTGCCCAGTTTTGCAACCATTAGGGAGGAAAGAAAAGAATAAAAAAATTAAAAAGACATATTTTTTTTTCTTCCCGATTATACAAATTTGGTGTGTGGCAAAAAGGCTGAACAAACATGGGAACACATGCAGTGATAGGGGTTATAAAGCTTCCATAAGAGCTGCACAGAATATTCTCCTGATTTATGTTTAAAATCCAGCAATTTTTCTCAGAGACACATAGAAGAATATTAACCCTCGCTCTGCTGTCTTCCTATTCAATACTGTATTGAACAATACTATCACTACTACTGGTACCGTAGACAAAATTCAGCCTCATTTTGATAACCAAAATAAGAAATGGAGCAGCTTTAAAATAAATTGGAAAGAAGGAACCACACGTACACACACTCATAAAGATGCAAGGAAGATGAGCTCTCAGCGCACTTTGACTTTTTCTTTTACCAAGGGGAAAATCCTGTGCTTAATGAGAATTGTGTTAACAAAAGACTTCCGTTTCACTTTAAATAGAACTTGTTGTCTCTTGCCTGAACTGAGAAAGTCCTACAGGCTACAAATGACTCTCCAACACTTGGTGAAAAAATAGGGAAGATTGTCACAAACTTCTTGAAAACTTTAGAAACGTCTACCAAACCCCAATTTTTCTAAACAATTGGTGAATATCGGTGGGCTAAAACAAATGGATTAGAAAAAAAACATAAGAAGATAAAGTGTTCTCTTCCCCTTCAATAAGCTATAACCAGGAAGGGATATAAGAATAATTACGAGATTCAGACTTTCTGTTCTGGACCAGGGAAGAAACTGTTACATCAAATCTCTAAAAGGACTTCCAAAAGTTTTTAATGCAATTAGTGCGACTGTAAAATCCCAAGAATGGAACACTTAAATATCAAGACAGAGGCAAGATTTAAATGATTTACACTTCAGCTTTGGAGAAGTAGTCACACCTTTTTTTATTTTTCTAGAGCTGAATTGAAAGGAAAGAGCCTTCCAGGAGGGCCAAATTCTCCCCAGCAAGATAAGAGTAGTGTATATTTTTGTATGTTCATCCTCTCAGAATTAGTTTTTTTTTTTTTAAGGAATAAATTAAATCCAAAGCAACATTTTAAATTCTTCCCTTTCCCTGATATCTCACCTGCATCTCTTGGCAAACATATCACCTTGTCTTCAGGGCCTCCATTTGTACAGCCCAAACATCTCTAGGTTTTGATGGATAGGGGGTTTGCATATGTGAAGGTTTTCTTGAATTGTTTAGATGGACATCCAGGGAGAAGTGATGAAAATAAACTCTGCAGAAAAGTCCATTTCACAAACCTAAAAAAGAATACTACGATCTATTTTAAATCGTTACAAACTCACACAATTCTCCCTACTAAAAAAATTTTTTTTGCAAGTGATCACCAAAACTTACATGCCCACCGGAACACCTGGCATGGCACTAGTTGTACACATTAATATGCAGTACATGTTCAGCTCCTATATTTAATCCCTCATGGGCAACCAGCATAGTTCTTGAACATTTATCAAGTGCTCCATGCATGAAAGCGAAATGGGAATTAGGTAATAGCAAAGAACTAAACTAATACAAACAGGGTAACAAGCATCCTGGGCTTTAAATAAACCAAGAAATAGTTAACACTGAAAAAAAAAATGGAGGGAACTGGCTTCTCTACACACACAGCAAATATGAATTTTCTAAGCTTTTCTTGAAGCACTCACTTCCAGCACTTACAATTATAAATCCCAGTATAAAGCAGGCTGGGAAAGTAGAGCAGGCCATGGGATGTGTGTATGTGTGACACAGAGAGAGAGAAAGAGAGGGAGGGAGGGAGGAGGAGAGAGAGAGAGAGAGAGATTTCCAGTTTAAAAAGTGAAAATTAAAGAAGCAAAAGTTTCAAATTAGGTGGGATTTTAATTGAAGCGACTTTGCCATTTTTGACTTAAGGGATCAATCCAAAGATCTGGCACTTGTGCATATTTTTCTACACCATGATACTTTTTAAACAGGTATCATCCCTAAGCATTTCTTGACAGTGCCTGGAAAGATAGTGTATGGAGGGTTTTATTTCCTTTCTTTTAATGGAATGCAAAGCTCCATTTTCAAAAGAATATGCTAACGTTTTAAGCTCTTTTTGTTACTATAAATGATAATGTAGTCAACATGAGGGCCTTGTCATCCCCTTGAAGCTTTCTTACATCTAACTCTTATTCACTTTAACACAAACATGCCTCACTGGAGGATAAACCTTAATGCCAGCCTGACTTGAAAACTGAAGGGTTGGGAGAATGGGCTTCCGGTTTGGAGCTTCTTCGGTGAAAGACAGAAATCCGCGACTGTGCGCGGTTTTGGTCTGGGCTCATCACTGGAGCGCCCTGAGCCGGCTGGTTTCAGGGCTAAGCCACCCCATAGAGGTGGTGAAGAAGGGGGAGACTACCAACAGGGTTGAGGAGAGCCACATCTCTCCTCCTCAGCTGGCCATTCCTTTCCCGAAGGCGGTTGCAGCGGTGGTCAAAAATGGCCACCTCAAAGAAGAACTCGACCAGGAAAGAATGTGCAGAAGGAAGATAAGAAGTGAAAGTTCTGGCTGACCGGGTTAAATTGCAAAAGCAATAATGAAGGTACCCTGGAATTTAAACTAAAAAAAAAGTAACATCGTTGCCAAAGAAGATTCAGAAGCAGCGAAGGAAAGTGAAAAGGGAAAGCTTTGGCTTTTTTTTTCTTCTCTCCCTTTAATACCCCATTCCCTGCTGAATTTGACACACTTATGTACTGAACTGTAAATATACCGAAATCAAGAAAAACTGCTGCTTTGCACAGTCAACAGGCAACAAGCCCTGGAAAATAATAAATAAATGTCAAAGGGATAATAAAGATTTTTTGGACATTAAAAAGTTTTTTATGAACAGGAAAGGAGAGAAAAAGAAGAATCAAAGAGGCAGGATCTGGCAAAAAAGGAGGAGACTGTCGGAATTAAAGGAATCTACAAGTAAAACTTCACAAGACTTCTAAAAAATACATTTTAACTGAAACTGTAGCTAAATTATAGAACCCCAGGAAGAGAATAAAAAAAAAGCAAGAAAGAAACAGCTTGCGTGTATTTGGATGACTTGGCGATCATTGGTTTCTTATTTAAGTCTCTTGGTTGTCAATATTGGGAAAGGGAAAGAAGAAAAAAAAAGCCAAACCTTTCCCTTTTCATTTTCCTTCGCTGCTTCTGAATCTTTTTTGGGAACGATGTTACTTTTTTTTAGTGTAAATTCCAGGGGACCTCAGTTGTAGCTTTTGCAATTTAACCCAGCCAGCCAGAACTTTCACTTCTTATCTTCTTCCTGCACATTCTTTTCCAGTCGAGTTCTTCTTTGAAGAGGCCATTTCTGACCACCTCTGCAACCACCTTCGGGAAAGGGATTAATGGCCAGCTGAGGATGAGAGATGCGGCTCTCCTCAACCCTGTTGGCAGTCTCCCCCTTTTCATCACCTCTACAGGGTGGCTTAGCCCCAAAACCAGCTGGCTTGGGGTGCTCCAGTGGTGAGACCAGACCAAGACAACGCACGATCGCGGATTTCTGTCTCTCGCCAAAGAGGCTCAAAACCGGAAGCCAGCTCTACACCTATTCTTGACAGACTTTTTGATATGGGCTGGGGTATAAATAATGGATAAAAAATTAATAGTGTAATTTTTAAGTTATTTTTTCCACTGCAAGATGGAAAAAATTAACAAAATAATAAATTTAACAAATAAGTAAATAAATAATTATGTACAAGGATTTATTTTATGATAGAATAATTACTTTAAGAATATATGATGACAAAGAATATACTACATAAACCCTGTATATGGCTATCTTCTTACTATTTATCCAAAGAGTTAAAAATATATATTTCAGAATTCTGTCCTATATATTGTGAAATATATATTTGCATCTCAGAGGTTCTACTGAGGTTCCAAAGGCAGATGGTGTATATTTGTGTTTGACATATTTGAAGGGGGAATGTAAGCTAGTGTTAATGTACATAGCCTCAAAAGAGCATAATGGAAATTAAAAAAAGAAAACTGGAATAACCTGAAGAACTGAATCAATAATTTTAGAAAACATAACTTTATGAAACATTGTCTAATTTCCTAGAATTTTAATATAAACATATTTTCCCCTTGGATAAAATGTTTGGTTTAGAACATTTTTATATGTTTTCAACTTCAATATTACAAAGCATTTTATAGATAGTGTCAAACTTAAGGAAGTGTTTCAGGTTTCTTTAACAGCTGAGAAAAAGATAAGGTAGAGGACTTGAAACCCACCAGTGGAGGGAGAACAAGTGATATGCAACCTTTTCCATCAGTGTGTGTGTGTGTGTGTGTGTGTGTGTGTGACTACAATTATGAGACAACCCAGGAGCAAAACACNCAGTGTGTGTGTGTGTGTGTGTGTGTGTGTGTGACTACAATTATGAGACAACCCAGGAGCAAAACACAGCACACAGACACTTAGACATTTAACAGTGGTTTATAAACAAGACATATGCAGTGATATATGTCATAGGCAAATATCTGATGTGCAGTCAATCTTCTTTACTCTACATGGAGAACTCTGCAATGGATACCAGACATAAAAAAAGAAAATATTCCCTCTAATGGCTGCCTCCTGTGAACACCTCTTAAAGAGGTAACATCCTCAGTCTTAAAGAGGCAGTACCAATGCTTCAACATCACCACAGATGGGTGATTATTGAATGGAAATAATCACCCATCTGTGATGGTTGACACTTGCTTCTAGGGAGGAAAGCTGTGACAAATCTAGACAGTATACTAAAAAGCAGAGACATCACCCTGCCAACAAAAGTTGGTATAGTCAAGGCTATGGTTTTCCCAGTTGCAATGTATGGGTGTGAAAGTTGGACCATAAGAAAGGCTGAGCACCAAAGAATTGAGGCCTTTGAACTAGGGTGCTGGAGAAGACTCCTGCACGTCCCTTGGACTGCAAGGTGATCAAACTGGTCAGTCCTAGAGGAGATCAACCCTGACTGCTCTTTAGAAGGCCAGATGNTCCCTTGGACTGCAAGGTGATCAAACTGGTCAGTCCTAGAGGAGATCAACCCTGACTGCTCTTTAGAAGGCCAGATGCTGAGGATGAAACTCAAATACTTTGGCCACCTAATGAGAAGGAAGGATTCACTGGAGAAGAGCCTAATGCTGAGAAAGATCAAGGGCATAAGAAGGGAAAGACAGAGAATGAGGTGGCTGGATAGAGCAGTAAGCATGAGCTTAAATGGATTCCAGAGGATTATACGGGACAGGAAGGCCTGGAGAAACATGGGTCAGACACAACTTCGCAACTAACAACAACAACAACAACAACAACAGCAACAACAAAAGTTTTAAGGTAATCTCATAGCATAACTATATCTACAGTTTTCATGAAGTGAACCCTACCATATTAATTCTTAGTAAGGAGTAAATAACTTCTTAAAACATCAAGAATATATAGATATTGTCCACTCTATAAGTTTGTTCTGCTTGCCTGCCTCCCCACCTACCCACCCACCCACCCATCCATCCATCCAGGTTTGCTATTTATTCAAAGAAAGCCTCATTGATTTCATATGCTACTGTTGCAGAAATAGTTCCAACTAGCAGGCACAAAATGTCACATCAGGACTGGACTTCACCTCTGCTTTTTCTGAACAGATTGTGACTTTTCTAAAGGATTGCCACTGACATTCTGATAGCTTCTAATGAACATGAAGCATTGTCAGAGGTGCTGCTCAGAGAAGACTGAAAAACTGCCAGCTTTTTGATCAAACAGGAACAGGGCCAGAAGAATTATTTCCACTTTACTGTAAGGTTACATTAACAGATTCTTGCAAGTTTGAAAGAACAATTCCTCCATCACCTTTAGAGCCTGGGAAAGGAAAGAGCCTTTTGAGATTTTTTTCTCCCCACCTATGCTCCTGCTATGGGATAAGGTGTCTCTTCTCTGACTATTCCCAAGGCAGCATCTCTTCACTTTATCTCCAAAGCTCACCCCTACATCCTTACAATCAGGGGAGGAATTATGCCAGTGCGGACTGATTCAAGTGAACCCCTTGCTCTGAAGATCAGCTGTCTCTGAACCAGTTCGCTGTGACAATCGTGTGGGCCAACCTGCCCCTCTGCTGAACTGACCTTTATTGTTCCAGCTGATCAGAGTGGACAAGTGGATTGCCACTCCTCAGCTGTGTGACTCCCCCAAAGTAACATAGTAGGTAAAGGCCCGGTTCCACTGGCCAATGGACGCAAAACATATGCATAAAGGACACAGCGGATGAGCAAAATTTCGGGGGTGGCTCCATCCAT
>BHFT01040377.1:0-19134 GCA_004320025.1 Laticauda laticaudata
ATGAAACATCAATAAACGGATGCTGGACGGATAGAGAGGAAGCAAAACGGAGGCACTGAGTACATCGCGTTAACCAACGGATGGAAGCTTTTTTGTCCGTTTTACATCCTCTTTGCATCCGTTGGTGCAGTGTGACAGGGGCTTTAGGCATGAAAGCTGGCTGGCTGACTTAGGGCCAGTCTCTTTCTCAGCCCTAAGGAGGAGACAATAGCAAAACTTTTCTGCAAAATTTTGCCAAGAAAACTGTAGAGACTTGTCCAGTCAGTCTCTGAGAATAGGACACAATTGAACCGAAGAGAGGGGAAAAAACATTCTTACTTAAAGTTAGCCTTATTGTTTGGGATCTTTTCTCCCTGGGCAAATCTGTGACAGACCCCAATCAGGATATCCAATTGTTAACCCATCCACCCCATCTGGCAGATGATTGCCTTGTGCCATCTTAATTTTTCAGTCAGTCTCGCTGCCCACTTGAAAAATGAAGATGCAAGGAGCTTGCCAGAGGGGAATAGAGTGTTTTGGATTGCTCTTCATCTATTATTTTAGAAAGTAAAATGAATAGAAGTTTTGCAGGTCTCAGACATTAAAGAGACTATTTTATATCAGTTTGGGAGCACTTGTCAGCTTTGATTTATTAAGTCAGGCTCCCAAACCTGCTACAAGTCTCAGTGTTAGCAGGCTTTTGGTAATGAACAGACCTCACAGCTGAATGCGTTGTGATTAGCCATCTCAACTATATGTTTTTAAATAAAGGCATCACTGTTGGGGAGGGCAGTATTCTTTTCCTTCCCTTGAATGACTTCATTTATCATCCCTTCATCCAGGTTTCTGATGGCTCCATTGCCCTTCAGATTGTTTTGTTGCAGGCACAACAACCCAAGTGAAAGGGAAGGATCTCTTAAGGACAGTCTTTGACAATTCATTTCCAGTCTACCTGAGGTCAAAGAGAGATAAGGAGAATCATTCTAAGACCATTCTGAAGCTATTCAGTCCACCAGGCGGTGTCTTCAAGTATGGCATTCTAGGCAGTGCTCAACTTAATGACGGTTTGAAGTTGTGACAGCACTGAAAAAAAAGTGACTTGCGAGCAGTCTTTGAACCATAGCAGCATCTCTGTAGTCCAAGGGTGTCAAACTTGATTTCATGGAGGGCGGCATCAGGACCTTGGGGGCCAGGTGGGCATGGTCAGCTTGACATCATTCGTGTTGGGCGTGCCTGTGGTGGCCTGTTTGCTCTGCCAGCAAAAACAAGTTCCCCTGCTCCATTTTCAGCTCCTGCAACCCTCTGCCAACAAAAATGAAACTTGGGAGCCCTCCAGGGTTGTTTTCACTGGCAGAGGCACTGTGGGCTGGTCCTTTGCTGTTTTCAGGGTGGCTCCCTGGGCCAGATGTAAGCACAAGTTTGACACCCCTGCTGTCATCACATGATTAAAATGTGAATGCGTGGGCAACTGGCCTGTATTTATTATTGTTGCAGCATTCCAGGACACTTGTGTCTGCCATTGTGACCTTTCAAGGGAACTTCCAACAAGCCAAGTCAATAGGATAATCCACATTCATTGAAGGTGATTTGCTTAATGGCCACAGTGGCTTGCTTAATGACCATTCTCTCCACCATCACCAAAGTATACTTTTACTATATAATTTTCAGATGTTTCAAGTTCTTTATTTGCAACATGCAGGGATCAGGGGTGGGATGCAAATATTGTTTACAACCGGTTCTGTGCGCATGGCTAGGTGGCGTGGCCATGTGACCAGGTGGGCATGGCTTCTTTTTTTGCAGCATTCCCCCTCCACACACTCTTTTTTTTTGTTTTGTTTTGTTTTTTGTTTGCCTCTTGGGCCTCAGGGAAACCTTCTGGGAGACATATTTTTGTTCCCAGGAGGCTTCCCTGAGGCCCAGGAAGCAAAAAACAGAGTGGGGGGGCACACAGCAACACTCCCACCCACCCCTTTTTGCCTCCTGGGCCTCAGAGAAGCCTCCTGGGCAAAACAGTAAGAGAGTGAGGGGAATCCCATCACAGCTGAACATAGGAACAGTTGATCATCAGGAGTGGGGGGGAATACCTTAATGAGTGATTGGGCAGGATTAGGGTTAGGATTGGAGAAAGAAAGGAAGGAAGGAAGGAGGGAGGGAGGGGAGGGGAGGGGAGGGAAGGGATAGGAGGAAAGAAAGAAAGAAAGAAAGAAAGAAAGAAAGAGAAAGAAATGAAAGGATGGAAAGGAAAGAAAGAAAGAAAGAAAAAAGAAAGAAAGAAAGAAAGAAAGAAAGAAAGAAAGAAAGAAAGAAAGAAAGAAAGAAAGAAAGAAAGAAAGAAAGAAAGAAAGAAAGAAAAAGAAAGAAAGACCTGTTTGGCCAAACCGGTAGCTGTTTTTTTATTACCGGTTGGGCCGAACAGTAACATTTTTTACGACTGGTTTACCCAAAATTAGTAGACCTCTACATATCATTCAATGAAATTATTTCCAGATCTTCTTGAGGTTTGGCAGCATGGATGTGAATGTCTAACAGACATAGGGAGGACATCAAACCAGCTTCCTTGAGTCTTGGAAAGATCACTTAGCTTTGAAGAATGGATGGGGATCATCAAAGAATTGTAAACCAGCCTCCTACTTTCCTGCATTGCTCTGGGGAACTGAGGGCTAGAGATGCTGCTTTATCCGTTAGTGAACTTGATCAAGATTTGAACAAACGGCTTTCTTTCTGTTGCAACTCAGTTTTCCAGTTCAGCCATTAGGTAGCCTTAAGAAACCTAACTTTTGAGGAATCTACTTTGCACTGTTTATCCTTGCCAGATTGACCTTAGGAACCATATTTTATTATGAGATCTCACAAGTCTCTTTTAACCCAGTTTCTTTAAGAAAAACATTGGGAGGAGAAAAGAGATTGAACCGATGCCATCAACTAAATTAAACTGAAGTCATGACCTTCTTCCCCTTCCTTCTCCCAGAACAGCTCCATAGCTTTGATTCTCCAGATGTGCCTTAATCAAGAATTGTTGCCATACAGTGAGGGTATTAAAAGGCATCTGTTCCTTGCTGAGAGAAGATTACGTGGGGTTTATCTGCAGCTGTACTGACACTTTGCCCTTCTCTGGCACTCTTTGCTTTAAGAAGGCCAAAGCTCTTCATAAACTCCTTCAATTAAGCAGTACAGACTTTGCCTAGTTGTTTGTAATTACTGCTCTGGGAGCAGGTTCATGTACAACAAACAGTCCCAAGGTGTGGGACACGAAAGATAGTTGAGTAACTTTCCTGACTTCCTGGAATTAACCCAGTCAAAGGACAGTAATAGAAGACAATCAGAATGAAATCATCTGGACACTGAAAAAATGGCACAGTTTCATATATCAGTTTGCTTGGTAGCTCTTTCTGTGTCTGAAATATGGCTGCAGTATGTAGGTGTTAGAAGTGTCTAAAGCCAATATAATCCTGTATAAAAAAACTGCCAAGGTTAATTACTTGTTAAGATCCAGACCTGACTTGAAAACAACCTTCATGCCACAGAGGAACTCTCAGTGTTCATGAGGTGCAGCTTGGGCAATGAATGTGTGAACTGTACCTGGCCAGGAAAAAAAAAAAATCATTTTCTGGGTGGACTTGGGTTTCATTAATTAATTGTCCAATGGTCTGGCTTTCACATTCCCCATGAGGATGTTTTCATCACAGATCAACTGAATCATTTGAATTTTTTCCCACTGCCAGGATCAGCAAATCTAGGGAAAACATGATGGAAGATGGAACAAAACAAGATGGCACTAGGGGAACAAAGATTTAATTCATTCTCAGGAAGCATCTACAATAATCGTAATCGTTCAATGCATTGTCATTAGTAGTCATCTGATCATATCAAAAGACTATACAAACAATACAAAAAGAAGCAGTATGACATATTCATAAAAAATCATGACCCCAGCAGTCAACTGAAAATCTTCAAATGAAAATTTATTTACAGCCCAAGAGTAAAAATAATAGAAGACTGACATACAGTACAATATCTGTAATATAATCTTTTTAAATAGCAAGAAAATCCCAAAGACTTTACTAGTCAACAGTTAATAGTTTGGAAGGGGAACCAGATAGTTTCTAACAGCTTGGCTATTGATAAACATTTTGCAACCTTCTTAGAGTGGTCACCTCAGAGAAGAGTATCTGCCTCTGGATCATAATAGCAATTAGAATTATTAATGATTATTAACAATTGTTGATACAGATGTATATATTATATAAATATGTATTTGTCATCTGAAGTAGTTATGTATGACAATTAGGTGTTTCAGGATGATTACACCACATTACCTCACCTCTTTCCTAAGAGGTCTGTAGGGGGCGTGCATAAGCGCCTACCACTCCTCTCCTATTGTTTCTTTTATTTTTCTTATATGTTCCCATTTCATGTATTTCATGTATATACTTCTCCCTGTTATCTTGTAAGTGATTGACAAATAAAAATAAATAAAAAAGAATTATTAACAATTGGGACTATTAAACCTGATGACAATTGGGTATACAATGAACATTTTAATACCACACATGCAATAGATTCTACCTCTCAAATCATAACAGAAAGAAACTTGCTTTTCATGGGGGATGCTCCGATATCATTGTTGCCCTGATAGTTATTTCTCACCATCCCAATTATATGCTCTTATATGGAGTTCATAAGATGGTCTAAAATCATCTAGGGACAAACCAGGATGAGCTGTACAAGAGCTGGAAAACTTTGTTGGATAGCTAGATCCAAAAATTGAGCCAAAGTTAAAAAAAAATCCCTTGCAATTGCTAAATTTGTAGGTCAGTCTGGCAACAATTATGTCCCTACAGCTATTAAAACTATTTCAAGCTTTTGGAGTTGAGACTACATGATGCTCCTCTGGGTATTTGTCAGGCATCTCCTAGTTGTTAAACAATGCAATCAAACTTTCAGTCAACCTTAATTTTTTAAATGGCAATAGGCATGCAACAAGCTGAATATTACTCATATTAAGAATAGCCCTATTGAAATAAATGGGATGATGGGTCATATCCTCCCTGAAGCTTGGGCCAAACCTATTAGCATTATTATTTTCAGAGTCCAGATATACCAATAATGCATTTCTAAGCACAGTTTAGGATTTCTATACCTTAAAGCTATATTTTCCCCTTTTTCTTCTGCCCTTCTCAATCTTCTAATTAAAACAACATGAAGTATGAAATCATCTTTGAAGTAACAGTATATGGAGAGGATTTATCATAGTCCACTTAAATATTCATGACAGCTTGCCTTTCTGTTCAAAAAGACACTTGTTTATTTAGATAAGATTTAATTTATTCATAATTTACCTAAATTTGTAGGAGCGTGCATGTACATTTTAGCTTATGAGCAGCATAATACATAAAACATTATTGAGGCATGCAAATTACACAAAAACACCATTTGAAACTGCTGGTTTGTCTTAGGCAGATAACTTTTCTTCTTTTTTTTTAGCTCGAATAGTGAGTCAAATTTATTTGCTGAGGGTTGTTCTGGATTGCACCAGTTCAGAATTATCCTCTTCTAATGACAAAGAAACAGTTCTTTCAGATGGTTTCTTGGAACCTAATGTCAGAATTCCCAGTAACATAACCATAGCAAACAAAACTTAGGCAGGCAATTTCCTCAAATAATTGGTTGACTGGATATGTCATATTGGCACAGACTGTTGAAAAACTGACTCTGCATATTCCCATGGTTTTCCACATAATTAAAAGTGGAAGCTTGTCACTTTCTCAAAACAATCAGTCACATGGTCCAAACAGGATATTGTCCAGTTGCAAGGTGATTCCATTCCCCTCCTTCCGAGCACCTGCAGGGATGTGCTTGGTTCCCATGAGAAAGTATTTTGCTTTGGCTACAACACCCAATCTATCTCTATTCCCTCCTCCCTATTCCTCTTCCCTGGTGTGTCAGCACTGAAGTCTCAAAAATGGCCTCAGTCAGGCCAGCTTCAGGGTTGACATCTTGATTCCTATACTCTATTCATTTTGGTATCTTTTGTCAGCAAAAAAGCACAAGAGGGAATTCCCTAAATTTCCTTAAGATTTGAATTTCATACATAAAATGGGACTGCAACTCACAATGTCCTGGCAATTGGCCCAAAGACACCCTGCCAGCTTAATGCCTAAAGGGAGGACTAGAAATATCAGACTCCTGGTTTTTAGTCTTGCACTTTTACCACTAGGCTGAACTCTCTCTCTCTCTCTTCCTTTTTTTTTACATTTTCAAAGTGCCCGGAAATTCACTGTAGTCCTTGTTGTCATCTATATTCCAGTTATTAATTACCACTTCTGCTCTTTCCATCTGTGTGCTTATGCGTGGACCAACTGACATCCACTGTCACTTGTTGTTACAAATCTAATTCCAAATCTGCACAATTGTAAAAAGGAAATTAACTTCTCTGTGGAGAGATTCCATTTTGTCTGATAAATTGTGCATGGAGAAGAAAATGATGTATCTAGATGTTTATTAATCGAGAAATTTCTAAATGTATATTTGATTATTTCCAAAGTTGGTCGAGGTTTGTAATGATGATCTTAAATGATATCAAATCTTCAGGGAGGGAGGGGGGTTGACGAGAGCCCAGAATGCAATTTAGTGGATGATAAGTGAGCTTAGATATCGCTACCTGATGGCTTAAATATATGTTTATGATGAAACTGATTCCAGTAGAGATGTTTGGAACAGTATGGACTATTGATTTTATTTTAAAAAAAAAGAAAAAGAAAAAAATGATTCCTTGTCTGTGAATAGATTAGGGAGAAAATATTGAACTTGGTCTTTTAGTTCTCAGAGTTAGTGCAATTTATTTTCAATTTGTCAAATGTGGCAATGTAGAACAATTGTGTTTGGTGATTTATTAGGGCTTTTCTAACTAGGGCACTTTGTCATTGAAGTTTTTTCAGGAGTGGTGGTATGATTTTCAAAAATATTTTTACTGGTTCAAGATAAAACTCCTCCCAAAAAAAATCAAGAAAGAAAAGAAGAATGAAAGTGGTGAGGTATTACAAAAAAAATCGATGTACTTTAAATTCCTTGGCAGGAATAGCTACTGGAATTGATTTAAAAATTGATGGTACATGTTCCAGCCACCTTTTCCTCTTTTTTGGATGCTGGAATTTGATTTCCTGACATCCAGATGTGATAATTATCTACATACACATCTTATTAAAATCCAGATGCAGAAAGGCAGTGACTAAAAAACTTCAGGAGAAAGAAAACACAAAGAGAAGAAGAATGTGAATTTCACAGAATATAGAGAACTGTGATGACTCACAAGACTGGCTGTGTCTGCAATCTATATACAATTAGCAATAGCAATAGCACTTAGACTTATATACTTCATACTCTCTCTAAATGGTTTACAGAGTCAGCATATTGTCCCCAACAATCTGGGTCCTCATTTTACCCACCTCAGAAGGATGGAAGGTTGAGTTCACTTTCAGCCAGTCAGAATTGAACTCCTGGCAGTCAGCAGAATTAGCCTGCTATAGTGCATTATTTTTTTTTAAATATATATTTTTATTATTTACATATGTATGCAATACTGCATTCTAACCACTGCGCCACCACAGCTCTAGCATCTTATGTAACCAATGCCTATACCTCTTAATCTATGCCTTTCCGGGATCCTCACACTTTCCTGGCTTGCTCACAAGGATAGGCCTGGTTTTCACCTGGAAAAGAATATGATCAAGCAGAAGTAGGCCTGAAACACACAGTCCTTTGTAAACCCGCTGCAAAATATAATTGTACATTTTTACATACAGTCAGCCATGGTTAAGGAGAATGCACTAGAGTTAAATCTTATGTCTAAAGATGGTATAGATCAGGGGTCTTCCAACTTGACAGCTTTAAGACTTGGGACTTCAACTCCCAGAATTCCTCCTCTAGCCATGTTAGCTCAGGAATTCTGAGAGTTGAAGTCCACAAGTCTTAAACTTGCCAAGTTTGAAGATCTTGGTATAGATAGTCCTTCACTAACAACTGTCAGGGTTCTGGCAGTTACTCCATTAAATCATGAGCCTTGAGCCACGCTTCCAAAAGTAAAGAGGATTTATTTGAAGGTAACATTCAATGGTCTGGCACTAATCTGGGCATAGCCAATTCTGAGATATGTAATTCACTGTCACCCTTGTTCCTGCCTCCCCTCCCCCCCCCATCATCCAATGAAAAAACGTCCATAGCCAAGAGTCATCAATCATGCTCTNCTGTCACCCTTGTTCCTGCCTCCCCTCCCCCCCCATCATCCAATGAAAAAACGTCCATAGCCAAGAGTCATCAATCATGCTCTCCAATTAGTTGGGTTTTTTTTTTGCGGAGCAGAAGCTTCAGCTATCTTATCAGTCTTAGAAGAAAATGTGAATGGAATGTACTTTCAATTCCACACTGTTGCCTGCTCTTTGAAACTCTCCCTCTTCTTTCTGTTGTCAACTATAAAACGTGTATACAAAATGTTTTATGAGTTGACAACAATCATAGTTGGGACCAGAACTTCTATTGCTAAGAAAGGATATTGTTATATCAGTTGCACTGAATTTCAAGACCATTTTAGTCATAGTTGTTAAGCGAATCATGGTGGTGTTAAGTGAATCACATGGTAGTTAATTTTCCCCATTGACCTTGCTTGTTGGAAACCATGGGAAGGTTGCAAACGTTGCAACAGTCATAAATACATGCCAATTGCTACAAGTGCAAATTTTGATCACATGACTATAGATTCTGCAATGGTCGTAAGTGCGAGGGCCATTCGGTAAGTCATTTTTTTCAATGTCATTTAATTTACCATTAATGGTTGTAAGTCGAGGACCACCTATAATGGTCAATTTTAGACTTCAGAGGATAATTAGGATTACAGAAAAAACAATTACTACCAACCTCCCTTCTATCGAGGACCTGTATCCTGCACAAGTCAAAAAGAAGGCTGTGAAAATATTGGCAGACCCCTCACATCCCGGACATAAACACAACTCCTACCCTCAAAATGACACTATAGACCACTGCACATCAGAACAACAAAACACAAGGGCAGTTTTTTCCCGAACACCATCACTCTGCTAAACAAATAATTCCCTCAACACTATCCAACTATTTACAAAGTCTGCACTACTAATACCATTAATCTTCTTGTCACTCCTTATCACTCATCCCCTCCCACTTGTGATCGTATGACTGTAACTTGGTCGTTTGTATCCTTATGATTTATATTGTCTCCTAGTATGATTAGATTGCTTATTTATACCCTATGACTATTATTAAGTGTTGAACCTTATGATTCTTGGTGAATGTATCTTTTCTTTTTATGTACACTGAGGGCATATGCACCAAGATAAATTCCTTGTGTGTCTAATCACACTTGGCCAATAAAGAATAAAAGAATTCTATTCTATTCTGTTTCTGTTTCTGTTTCTGTTTCTATTCTAATGTTACATACAGCTGTTTTTCAATTTACCACAGTTTGTCTGTTCAAAGTTATATCACTGAAAAAAGTGACTTATGACCATTTTTCACATTTACAACTGTGGCAAGAAAGGTCGTAAAATGGGACAAAACTCATTTACACAATGTTTCACTTAGCAACATAGATTTTGGGCTCAATTTGGTCATAAGTCAAGGACTGCCTGTAAAAGCCAGAATGGAGCTTTCCAATACCTGCTTTCAATTTTAACACAGATTTGGCTGTTACTTAAGAAGCCGATGGATGTGAACATCCTATGACTGAATATTTGCAGTTGCTTGTGGAACTTTGTGAATGTCTACTAGTAAACAGCAGCAGATTTCATCTTGTAAAATGTACCTGTTGTAAATATCAACTTGCTGTGATTAAGCAAGTAGTGGTTAATTCATGAATGGGCTTTGCAAATGAGCCAGAGAGTAATTTGACTTCCAGTGGCTACAGAATGAATTATTTTCTTGGCATACATCAGAAGAAGCTGGATATCAATTTGCCTGAAGCAGCAACTATAATAGCATACACACACTCCTTTTCATGAATTTCATTTGGCTTAAGCAAAAAGCTTGACCAAAAAAGCTCAGACAAGCCCTAATTCATCCTCTTAACTGTCAAGAAAGGCAAAGCATTGGCTATTGTGTTCCACTTGGACACTGTTGGGATAGAGAAGAGACTGACCATCTGGAGAAATGATTGTGTATCATATGGATAGACAAGTACAGAAGGTTCTTATCCTACATAGGACAGAAACTAAAAGCATAACGAAGATCTATCTTGATTTGGTAGGTAGCCTTGATTGATGTTTAATGCTTAGCAAGAACTTCAGCAAGGCCTTCTTCTATGCCAGGGGTCTTCAAATGTGACAGCTTTAAGATTTGTGGACTTCAACTCTTAGAATTTTGTCCTCCAGTCATGTTAGCTCAGGAATTCTGAGAGTTGAAGTCCACAAGTCTTAAACTTGCCAAATTTGAAGACCCTTGTCCCATGCTGTGCTTGTATTTAGAGAAATCTGACTTGCAAGATCCAATTTGGGTCGGGACCAGAAGTTTTATCCTCTGAGCTTTCAGACTAGTGATGGAGAATTTCAGGGAGAAGTTCCTTGAGGATGGGCTCCAGCACAAATCCAAAAGGTCTGAAGACTAAACCTCTGGTCCTCGTGACTGACCAAGATTGGATTCTGCAACATTATCCTAGGACAAGTATATATTTGCCTTCCTTCATTAAAGAATCTTATTAATTTCATGGAAACAGTTCTTAAAAATATTTCCACTGTTTATTCAGAAGAACTGTCTCTGAACTCTTTTCAAGTGTGGGTTAAGTGGGAATCTGAAGATGGTTGTCCCAGATCTCATCAACTTTGTCCATAAGAAGAGAGAGTTTGTTTGCCAGTTCTGGCTAATTACAAAGAAAAGCCCAAGAAAGATGATTTGGTTTCCTCTTATCCATCTTTAAGAATTTTAAGAAAAGCTAAGATCGTATTTTATTTAAGAAGCAATTCTAGGCTTTGTCTGGTATGGCCACTTAGGAAAGGTTTTTATAGCCATTTCCTAATTTGGTTTGGGATTGTGTCGTATGGGAGTTGGCTCTTCATTTTTAAACTTTATCCATATGTAATGTGCAAAAATATTGAATGCATGTAGAGCAGAAATGAAAAACCTGTGGCTTTTCATATGTTTCTAATTTCCTGCACAATCTCTATTACTATGGGGAAGGGTAGGGAGTTCAAATGCAACAAATTTTGGAGAACCAAGGTTCTACATCGTTCTGATCAAAGATGGGAAGTTATGGAAAGGGTATTTAGAAAAGTTACCCATCACTTCAGTTAAGACTCATATTTTGCCTAATGAATCCTCTCAAATGAAGATTGTCTAATTTGCTAGATGTGTTTAAGGATTTATGATCCTGTTCATTTTGATTTTAGAATGGGATTTATTCAACTCTCTGGTGACTCAGTGGTTAAACTGCAGTATTGTAGGCAATCTCTGCCCACAACCTGCAGTTCGATCCTGATGGGGCTCAAGGTTGATTCAGCCTTCCATCATTCCAGATTGTTGCGGACAATGTGCTGACATTTCTCACATGACCATTCACAGCATCCTCGATAATCACATGGTCAAAATTTTGATGTTTGGAAACTGACTCATATTTATGATGGCTGCAGTGCCCTGAGGTCATGTGATCATCTTTTGCAAACTTCTGACAAGCAAAGTAAATGGGGAAGCCAGATTCACTTAACAACTGTGTTACTAACTTAATAACTGCAGTGATTCACTTAACGGTGTCAAGAAAGGTTGTAAAATGGGGCAAAACTCACTTAACAGATGTCTCACTTTAACAACCATATATAATTGACAGATTGGATTTTATCATAGATTTTATCGACTATTTATGATTTAGTTCTATTATGTTTAATCGTATATTTATTGAGTGTTTTTATTTGTTCTGGTCTATGACTGTAATAAATTCTGAAATCAATTCTGAACAATGGATTCCATTGTGGTCATAAGATGAGGACTACTGTGATGACCCAGAGTGTAACACAAATGTAACAAAATACAAAACGTAAATAAATATCCTTTAATGCCACCAACTTGGCCCCTCCAACTTGGCCCCTCCAACTTGGCCCCACTATTCAAAAATAGTCTTCAAAAGAAAGCAATACAGTCCGAACTTAATGAGCAGATAGAGGTGAAATAAAAAACTAAAACAAATTACAATGTCCAATTTCCACAGTGGACCAGGGTAAATAATTACCAACTTCAAGAAGATAACAAGGCACAGTCTGTTGGAAGGATGCCAACCAAGATAACTTCAGCCCAAAATAACACATGCTTTGCTTCTGGCAACGCTGTGTTTTAACTTTCTCTCTTATATACTATTCTTCCCAGCTGCAGCCAATGAGGGGTATCATGGCCGCTTCCTCTCTCATAAGCCAAGTTGTTTCTTTCTCTGTTCCTCCTTGTGTGTCCTAGGATGGATAGGAGATGGGCCTGAGTCCTCCTCTGACTGCCCAGACATCCTCTGTCTTTTCCCAGCCTCTTCCACAATCTCCGGAACCACATCTCCACTCCCTGACGGCTGTTCCTCCTCTCCCTCAGAGTCCAACTCTACAAAGGGTATGACAACTACCTTAGTGAGTTGCTTTTAGGAGCAGACATGATATAGCCATGTGGAAACCTCTCTTCCAAATCAGGTTGGTGAGAGATGGATTCTTCTGGTTAGCTGCTTTGTTTTGTTTACTTTTATTTCAGCCATTTCTCCACCACCCACACTTTTCTTTTTAAACACAGTGTGCAAGCTTGCTCATGTGGTGAGCAAAAATGTCTCTTTTTGTTTTTCCAGATCCAAAAAGCTTGTCTCAGTGCAGCAGAGAGATAGAAGGCAGATCTGAGGCTAACACAGTGGGCCCTGACAGCTTGGCACTTGGGGTGGGGACAGCTTGGCACTTGGGGTTCTGTTTCCATTTCCAGCCCTGTGCCCTCTGGGCATGGATTGCTAAACAGAGGTGTTTGCAAGAATTTGTGTGCAAAAAGAAACAATTGGATCATTGGGCCCTGCAGTTAAACAACAGAGAAAGCTAGCCTGGTGAGGGGCTTCATATTAAATCAGCATCAAAGTTAATTTTATTGCAGGAAAACTATAGAGTTTGTTTAAAAGAAAAAAATATATTAAATATTTTCAGGTTATCTCCAGATGAATTGACTACAGGCTGTCTTTCCAGCCAACGTTCATTCTGGTTGTGCCGGCAGGTTTTCCAGAAATGCAATAATTGAATGGTTCTAGTTTCCCCTGGCATCGATGGAATATTTATTTATTATTTGGATTATTTACATCATTTGTAAGCTATCCCAGTTAACACAGGCCTCTGGGCAGCGCACAGTAAAAGTGGCAAACTCTGATTGTACGCTCATAAAGAATGAAAGCACTGAAAGCCACAACGCAAAATGGATAACAAGAAAACCAAATTTGTAAAATGTTCCCAAATAAGTCCTGACTGGGGACTAGATAGACTTCTGAATTACATCTTGTCTACAATGATTGCTGATATGTTCCCAGACTACTCAAGTGCAGGATTTAGCCTTAAAGCCTGAAGAAATTACCACAGTTTTTCTAATGAGCCATGTATGTCCTTACAAAGCTCCTTAAATGTTGAGTTTTATTTTCAGGCTTATTAATAGCTAGAGAACCTTCTCACTGCTAACCCAAATTAGGAAATACATACACATACACACACATGCATACACACACACGCACACACACATGGTTCCAAACTTTTGAAATTCTTTGAGCCCAACATTTCTATGGCTAAGCAAGACTTGCCTTCGGAACTCGTGGGAGCTTCATCACTGGAAGCTTTCAAGAAGAGCCTGGACTGCCATCTGTCAAAAATGAGTGCAGGGTCTGCTTGGGCAGGGGATTAGACTAGATGTCCTACAAGGTCCCTTCCAACTCTGTTAATCTGTATTGAGACAGTTGTTAAATGAGCTTTGCCCTATTTTATAACCTTTCTTGCCACAGTTGTTAAATGAATCACAGTTATATATTAAATTAGTAATCCGTTTGCTAAGTGAATCTGGCTTCCCCATTGACTTTCCTTGTCAGAAGTTTGCAAAATATGATCACATGACTATGGGACACTGCAACCGTCATAAATATGAACCAGTTGCTAAGTGTCCAAATTTTGATCATGTGGCCATGGGGAAGCTGCAACGGTTGTGTGAAAAATGATCATAAGTCACTTTTTTCAATGTCATTATAACTTCAAATAGGCACAAAATGTAAGTCAAGAACTACCTGCATGCTGTTTTACAGTTAGATGCTACTTTTATGACACACATGGCTTTTGTTAGAATGCAAGTTGATTTATATTCCATGTTCACATTCAGTGAAACTGATTTCACTGATGTATTGATAGCAAAGTACACATTTTATGTTGTAAGCTATCATGGAAGTCGGTAAATTGATAAGCAACTATGGAAAAACGATCTTGAAATACAACTGTACAAATTATATTTGGGGGGGATAAGATTTTTGTCTAGTTTCCAGGGAAAGGGAATGTCTTTCAAGCCTGAAGCAAAGAACCTCCAGGAAAGTTGAAGCCTGTTGTTTCTTCCAAATATGTAGATTTTAGCTTCAACATATGCCAGCATGTACAGCATGTGCTTGTGAGTGTGTTTTGAAAAAAAAAAAAATTTATGCTGTTTTCCATTAAAAGAAAATTGGAAGGGTTTTACAATTAAAAATTACAATCAGAAGCTTAAAGAGAGTAATTAAAAACATAAATCAAAACATTTTATAAAATACAGCACAGAAACATAAAATAAAACAAGACTAAGAAAACCATTTAAAAGCCATAACAGAAAGTAAAAGCTACCATTAAAAGCTAGTTAGAAACCACTATAATGTTTAACGTACCAGAAGGAGGATTAAGATGTCTGGGTCCCTTTTACTGTGTCCCCAGAACAAAAATAAATATGGTATACGTTATTCAAGAAGGCTTTCCAATATCAGAGGGTTACAACTGAATATGATCACTGGTAGAAGTTTTCAGTCTTCTTTGAAAGTACTGATTTAATTGGTTCAAGCAAAATAGCCCTATTAAGCTGTGACACAAAACCAGATTTATTCATCAGATTTCCTTGAACCGAACACATAATTTGTCCAGAAGAACTGTCTCTATAGTCTTTTCAGGTTAAGTGGGGATCTGAGAATGTTTGTCCCAGATCTCATCAACTTTGCCCATAGAAAAGAGAGTTTCTTTGCTAATTCTGGCCAATAACAAAGAAAAGCCCAAGAAAGATGATTTGGTTTTCTCTCATCAGAATGTTAAGAAAACCTAAGATCAAATTTTATTTAAGAATATTTCTAGGCTTTGTTTGCTATGGCCACTTCAGAAAGATTTTTACATCCATTTCCTAATTTGGGTTGGGATTGTGCCACATGGGAGCTTGGCTCTTCATTTTTAAACTTTATCCATATGTTCAGTGTGCAAAAATATTGAATGCATGTAGAGTAGAAATGGAAAACCTGTGGCTTTTCATATGTTGTTGATCTCCTTCATGATGTCTCTGTTACTACGGCTAAAGGGTTGGGAGTTAAACTGCAACAAAAGTACCTCTGAGCTGACTTGCAGGATTCAAGAATCTCAAATAGTAAATCAGATTAGATTAAAAGAGTTGGAAGGGATCTTTTAGGTCATCTAGTCCAACCCCCTGCCCAAGCAGGAGACCCTACATCATTTCTGACAGGTGGCAGTGCAGTTTCTTCTTGAAAGCCTCCGGTGATAAAACTCCCTCAACTTCTGAAGGCAAGCTGTTCCATTGGTTGATTGTTCTCATTGTCAGAAAATTTTATTTCCAGTTAAATCTCTCCTTGTTCAGTTTCCAACCATTATTCCTTGTCTGGCCTTCGGGTGCCTTGGAAAATAGCTTGACCCCTTCCTCCTCTCTGTGGCAGCCCCTCAAATATTGGAAGACCTCTATCATGTCTCCCCTGGTTCTTCTCTTCCCTAGACTAACCATGCCCAGTTTCCATAACCATTTGTTGTATGTTTTAGCCTCATCATCCTGGTTGCTGTTTTCTGCACTTTTTTCTAGAGTCTCAACATCCTTTTTATAGTATGGTGACGAAAACCTGGATGCACAAACGAGTGCCTCTAGTGAGGCTACCGTTGCTCTTTGCTGCCATCTATGAATTGCCTGGATGTTTGCAGCCCAGGTGTGGCATCCCTGACATCTACTGTATTAGGTAAAACGTTTGCTATGAGGAAAAATGTTTGGAAATCTCCCTGTGGCAACAAGAGCAGGGAAATGGACTCCCTGTTTAGTAGCCAAATCTTGCATCTTGGCTGATGGTTTTTGAAGCTTTAGTTCTTTTCCTGCATTCCTTCTTCCCAGCTCTCCTCGGTCTGTCAGTTAACCTGGTTGTTAAGTGAATCTGGCTTCCGCGTTGACTTTGCTTGCAAGAAGATCGCAAAAGGTGACCACATGACCCCGGGACACAACAGCTGTCATAAATATGAACCAGTTGCCAAGTGTCTGAAGTTTGATCACATGACCATGGAGACGCTGTAAAAGTGAAAAACAGACACGAGTTTTTTTTCAGTATCCTTGTAAATTTGAACGGTCACTAAATGAACTGTTATAAGTCAAGGGCTACTTCTCTCTCTCTCTCTCTGTGAGAGAGAAAGAGAGATAACTTTCTTAAGTTCATCAAAATATTAGACTTATGGTATCAATTCAAATGCTTTGTATGCATATTTGAGTTTTTAAGGCTCTTATCTGATCTGCATTAAATCTAGCAAACGCTGGGAATCTTCATTTTATGCTGAATTTACTTATAAGTCCTTCAGGATATCGGTATCCATTTTTATGTTATTAACTCCCTAGAAACAAAACTTTAGATTGTTCAAAATACATGTTGACAACTTTGTGAATCTTTGTTTTGTAAAGTGCAGCCATTTATAATCTTGTAGTGAATCTAGTAATATATTTCATGAATTTTAACCACACCGTTGTACTGCTTTCTAATACTTTAAAAAGTAACCATGGCAATTATCATGGACTGTTATGTATTTAGTAGTGGGGGGGGAGAAGGTCTGAATTTTTCATAAATATAGTCAATTATTAGTTGAATATTACCTCTACATGTTTTGGTTGGGTTTTCCCCATAAGTTTTGTGATGTAATATTTATCACATGAAACAGATTTGACATTTTCAAAGCAACTACATTGCAAATAGTAATACTGTGAGTTATTAAAATTATTTTATTAAAATCTTCCCCAATTTCTCCCTTTCTCCCTTCATTTTTTTTTCTTTTTGTCCAATATAAAATCTTTCTGTTTCCAATGAGAGTAATTTTGTTTTGTGCTTCATTTATATCTTTATCTTTCAAAGAGCAGTACTCTCTTTAAAAAAAACCTGGAATATGGCAGTCATTCATTTGGGCTGGCATGTAGGCTGGTTATCTGCAAAAATCTCAAAACTCTTAACAAGCTACTTGAAATGTTTGGATTACAGGTAGTTCTCCAATGACGACTACAATTGAGCCCAAAATTTCTGTTGCTAAGTGAAACCGTTGCTTAGTGAGTTTTGCCCCATTTTACGACTTTTCTTGCTACATTTGTTAAGTGAATCTGTTGTGGGGGCCAGCAGCCAAATTCGAGAAGGAGAAGGCATAGGAGTCAGGTTCAGCATCAGCATCAAAGCAACCTGAGATCTCTAAGGGGGAAGAGAGAATGGAGCTGGCAGAGAAAGAGAGAGAGAGAGAGAGAAGCGGAGCCTGGGCTGTCCATCAGCCCTCAGATGGAGAGTCAACAGCCTCCATGTCTGGAGGTGGCTGATGAGGAAGAGGAGGAACAGCTGGGTCCAGTGCTTGAAGCATAGATGTGCAGAAGGCAGAGGAGAGGAGAGCAGTGGAAATATGTGGGCCAATCCTTGGAGTGTATTCTGACCCAAACCTGGTTCCAAGAAACCAAACACAAGACAAAGGCAGTAGTATAACCTTTTAAAGTTTCAGCTAAGAATCCTGTTTCTTCACAGATAAAAGGCTGCTTCCAAATAATTAGCTCAGACAAGAAAAAGCCTTGCCATGTTTTTTCAAGTCTGACAAAAAACAACGGATAAGAAATAGTTTACAAGAAATAGTTTACAAGTGACTTCAAATACCAACTGTAATGTCCATGAGGCTGAGTTCAAAACGTCTTTGCTTCCTGCAAAGAATGTTTGCTTCACAGCTGCCTTTTATCTTCTTGAAGGAGGGGGCATTATCTTGCAGCCTTACTCCCGAGTCGCCCATGCTGTTGCAGCTGCTCTTTCCCACGAGCAGTCCTGTGCGCACACGCACTTGGCACAGGCTCCTCAGGAACCTCCTCATCATTGCTGCCAGCCCCCACAATTTCGCAAGGCAGCAGTCCACTCCCTAATGGTCCCAGCCCCTCATCTGAGTCCTCGCTGTCCTCAGCCATCTGCACCTGTTGCCAGCTAACCACAACAGCATGGAAGAGCCACTGCTGCTAGCAAAGCCCCACCTTAGCTCTGGGGATAAAAGGCAGGGGGCGGAGATGAATAGATGTGGCAGACAACGATTCATCTCCCTGCTGGAGAGACTTGTTAGCTTGCATTGAGAGGGAAACTTTTCGCTGGGGCTGCTGGCACTCCTCGTAAAGGAATCGTTGATTTAAATGCAGAGGTTTGTTGTGTTTGGGGAGCTGGGTCAGAACTGAATCACTGCAATTCTTAAATTAGTAACATGGTTGTTAAATGAATCTGGCTTCCCCACTGACTTTGCTTGTCAGAAGATCACAAAAGCTGATCACACGACTCCAGGATACTGCAACCATCATAAATATGAATTAGTTGCCAAGCAGCTAAATTTTGATCATGGGGACCATGGGGAAACTCTCCTACAAAATCCTTTCCTCTTCCTTCCCTTCCCAGTTCTACACTAATAATTCAGAATGAAACTGTGTTGCACAGGTGTGAATGTGTTTGTGTTGTTATAAAACTTCTGTATCCAAACACCAATTCTAAAGAGACATCCTCTAGCTATAGTGCTGGCTTTCCCCATTCTTTTTGTTTGGCCAATATAATTTTTTTTTTTTGTAAATTTTATTTGACTTTTCACAAAGAAATACAAATAAAACATCTTTTTTGAAAGTAGCGTGATCCCG